>CAAKHB010005373.1:10805-42559 GCA_901007665.1 Aeoliscus strigatus
GTGTGTGTGTGTGTGTGTGTGTGTGTGTGTGTGTGTGTGTGTGTGTGTGTGTGTGTGTGTGTGTGTGTGTGTGTGTGTGTGTGTGTGTGTGTGTGTGTGTGTGTGTGTGTGTGAAATCTGAGCAGAGGCTGTTGTTGCGAGTGTTGAGTCAAGATACAGGAAGTTGCTTAACGTGCTACATTATGAAAGGAGGAGAAGCTGATTTCTTATCGTCGTCCTTTCTCCGAATGCCTCCAGTACAGTGTTTTCCCTGCCGCGTCTCTGGCTGTCGGTTTCCATTTATGTTCGAGCTGTGTGGACATAAAACATACAGACATATTTATTGTGTTTATTCCTGTTGTTTTTTTTTGTTTTGTTTGTTTATCAAAGTGACCTGCACTGTGACCATGTGACTCTGATACCACCGACAACTAATAAAATAAGACGTCGCAGATAGAAAAGGACGTGACGTTGTTTGACTCGTGACGGAGAGTGACGGACCCTGTTGAGCCCGGATCCCATGAGCCAGCAGCCTCAGGCCTCTGCGTGTGTGTCTGTGTGCGTTAGAAGTAACTTCACCGGACTGCTTAATGAGTTCAGGGCGAACGAGGACGTGCAAGAAAGAAAAAGAACAAGAGAGAGAAGTCAGCATGTCCAGTAATTCTCACAGATCATTTTGATTTTCATTGTCTATGAATTTGTCCATTGTTTTTCGACATGAATCAGTTCATTCGTCTGTAAAATGGCAGAAAACGACCCAAACTCTACAAGCGACCAGTCAGATGTGTGGACACATCGTGTCGTCCTGACGTTTCTGACGCATCTGACGTTTCCTGTGTTCCAGGTACAAGCGAGTGTTCTCAGTGGGAACTCATGGCATCACCACGTACAACCCCACCACGCTAGAAGTAACAAACCAGGTCAGTGTGTCTGCAGATTCATGTGCTCCGCTGAGGGACGATTGGGAATAAAAACACAACAAGAAAACAATCCAAGGAGCAGTTCATACATTCTACTGACACCTAGTGATCAAGCTACACATGGCAGTCCACTCAGCTAACTCGCTAGTTAACTCTTTGCCAATCCAGATTCCCACACATGTAAACCTCCCACACAATCACCTGTCTAGCTTCAGTTTGACAGTGAGCTCCACACGACAGCTGACATGTGAGTCATCTCTCCCTCCTCCAGTGGCCTTACGGAGACATCTGTGGTATCGGACCGGTCGGAAAAGGTCAGGGAACAGAGTTCACCCTCACATTCCGCAAGGGCAGCGGCAAGAAGTCAGAAACACTCAAGTTCTCAACAGAGCATCGGACGGAGCTGCTCACAGAGGCTCTGGTGAGGAGAACAGTGTTCCTTCAAACAGGTTCGGGTGAGCGAACTGTACCGAATCACTTCCTGAAAGATTTGTTCATTTCACAGTTCAGCTGAGGGTGGCGGTGAACTGCCGCGGATGAACCAGATTAGTTTGTTTCCTGCAAATAAGTCGACACGCGATAAAACAAAACTGACGTTATCTGAACACAAAGAGATCAATGCTTTAGAACGTAAAAGAATCGGTGAAGGAATCGTTTTTAACGAATCTTTTTATTGAATGGATTCTAGTGATTCATTACACCTAAAATACCTGTTTTGTCCCATCACTAGAGGAGAAACACTGTGTTGTCATATGTGTGTACATATTTTCTAGCTGATAGGGTGAGGAGAGTTGCTTCCAGAAGACTTATTCATGCCTCGTAGGTGTTTCACTACGGCAGAATTTGCTGCATCAGTAGAACTCAACTGTGCCAACCAGTGTCTTTTTCCTGTTCGGCAGAGATTCCGAACAGAGTTTTCTGAGGGGAAGATCACCGGCAGGGTGAGTACTGACAAACCTGTGGATCCCAATCGTGCTCGGCCAACTTTAAACGTGTACGTTTCCTGCAGCGCTACAACTGCTACAAGCACCACTGGAGCGACACGCGCAGGCCGGTGAGTTTGGAGGTGACCCCCGGCGGAATCGACCAGATTGACCCTCACACCAACCGGGTGCTGTGCTCCTACGACTATCGCAACATCGAGGGCTTCGTGGAGGTGTCGGACTACCAGGGCGGCTTCTGTGTCCTGTACGGCGGCTTCAGCAGGCTGGTGCGCGCCGCCCTCTGCGTCGGCACGTGGGTTTGTGAAATGCTGCTTGAGATCCGTTTGCCTTTTCTGCGTCGCTCAGCATTTGTTCGCCTCCGAGCACCGGGACGAAATCATCCGCAGCGCCATAGAGCACGCCGGCAACTTCATCGGCATCACGCTGCGCCTGCGAAAGGAGCCGCTGACCTTCGAGGGGTTCGCGGCCGACCGGCTGGGGAAGTACAGCTCAGACGAGAGCATCACGTCTCTGGCGGAGTTTGTGGTGCAGAAGATCACGTCTCGCCACCAGGTCAGAACACGACACCTCTTCTTCTCCACTCACCTACGTCTTTACTGACTTTTTAAAACGTGTTTTACTCCAAGAATATGTTAAAATGACTTTGATTTAGAAAAGTCAAATCTTATTGTACCCTTGAACTCCAACGGTATCACTTGGACACATTGGTGCTAGCATACTCATATATCATAACTACACTACTATTTGCACCATCAGTAACTGTTGGAACACTTGTTAAAAGCTTCAAAGTTGCTCTTGGCTCTCCTGCCTGGTGTGAAGAAGGAGAAAACGTCCATCGGTTCCTGAACGCTGAGAAGTTGCACTTCACAAACAAGTTGCTGTCATTACGGTAATGAGCGAGTGGGATTACCATAATGACAACAGCATGGCTGTTCTCAACTTCCAGGAACCAATGGCTGTTTTCTCCCTCTCACACCAGACAGAGGAACCCAGCGACACTTCTCAGACTTCAGGAACCGTTTTAAGTTTTTCTGATGTCGCAAATGGTCCAGTGATTACGGTACTCCAGATTGTGCTGACATGAATGTAGTGTTGGGGACACGGTCAGTGTTGAGGGGCTAATGGTGGACTTTTCTTCTAGGAGCCCGTCAAGCGGATCCTGGCGCTGACGGAGACGTGTCTGGTGGAGAGAGACCCGGCTTCGTACAACATCGTCACCATCAAACCCTTCGGAGAGGTGAGCACCTACACGGGGGACCTGTTAACGGTGCTGTGTCCTGAAAGAACGTCTCCTCCTTTCCCTGCAGGTGTTTGCTCTCATCTGTGACGTCGACAACCCTCAGGTGTTTACGGTAGAATTCATCCGAGGCCAGATCCGGAGGTTCTCCTCCACAGAAAGGTACCCAGGCAGAACACACACACACACACAAAAGCAGCGGTTGAAGGCTGCAGAGCGTGAGTCCGACATGCTCCTTCCTCTGCAGGGACTCTCTGTTAGCCAGCCTCCTCGATGGCGTCCGTGCGTCAGGCAACAGGGACGTGTGCGTCAAGATGGCCCCCACGCGGCGGGGCCAACGATGGGGCCTGCTGAGCATGCCGGTGGACGAAGAGGTGGAGAGTCTGCACCTGAAGTTCTTAGCTGCGCCGCCCAGTGAGTTCCGTCTGACCAAACCTCTGATCTCAGGCTGATGGACTTGTCAGGAGTTTGTCGGTGCACCGCTCAGGTCAGAGCTGACACACAGGGAGGGTTAGATGGAGGTCTGAGTCGGAATCGAACCTGTCAGTAAGAGAGGTTGTCAATTGCCTGTTGTCTGGAAACATGTCTCAGCATTCATCACGCTCTGTGACTCTTCTGTATCAGAGGCAGGGGTGTGCGTAGACCCGGGACACAGATGGTGTCCCTGGGGAGCGTCATTACACACAATATTTGTGCAATCGGAAGAAGTTTCATTTCACATCCAAGTAGCTGTCATTACGGTAATGACTCGCTGGCTTCTGGCATCAGAGCGAGTGGGATTACCGTAATGACAGCAACATGGCTTCTTCACACCAGGAAGAGGACCTGAGAGACATTTCTCAGCTTTCTGATTGCTCAAATAGTCGTATCATTATGGTAGTCCACAGGGGATACGTTCGGTGTTAAAGGATCAAACACATTTAGAACCAGCGTGGACCCGTATCGGATGTCAGAGTTCATACTTTCAGGGTGAAAACGGAGTTGTTTAAATTTCATCACCACGTAGCAGGTTGGATAAAATCCTTTGGTTTCCCCGCCGACAGTAAATCAAACAGTGATAGCAAAGACCTAAGTGATCCAGAAACCGTTTGACCACGATCCCGTTTGGATCCCATTTGACAACTTCCTGTCTGTAGCTCGGAAAAAAACGCGTCGAACTGGAACAGGGAACTCAGATTGTGTTTGTGTCTCGCAGTGACGCGTGTTTTCTTCTCAGATGGAAACTTTGCAGACGCAGTGTTCCGCT
The DNA here is from genome assembly GCA_901007665.1 of Aeoliscus strigatus. Classification (NCBI taxonomy): domain Eukaryota; kingdom Metazoa; phylum Chordata; class Actinopteri; order Syngnathiformes; family Centriscidae; genus Aeoliscus; species Aeoliscus strigatus. The sequence continues at coordinate 15,132 of CAAKHB010005373.1, forward strand.
TCAATGCCAACATCTCATACAGCGGCGTGCTGCACGCGGTGACTCAGGATGTGAGCGCGCTCCCTCTACGTCAGTCCTTGTCAGTCCCCATGCTCCAGCTGCTCTCACACCGTCCTCGCCTTCCTCCTCAGGGTCTGTTCTCTGAGAACAAAGAGAAGCTCATCAACAACGCCATCCTGGCTCTGCTGTCCCAGGAGGCTGAGCTGCCCGGGCTCAACTCCGAGCTGGAGAGCCACTTCCAGGCCATCCGACGTCTGGTGGCGTCCAAGGCCGGCTTCCAGGCCTTCACCCAGCTGCCCAAGTTAGTGCAGACAACCCTTCTCCCGCTTTTATTCTGTGACTATGTTTGTGCTGAGCTGCTGGTAACCGGCATGCTCTGTTGTTCCAAGGTCTGGTCAAGGGTCCGGACTCACAGATGCTACGTAAATATGATTCCATACATCTCAGGCAGGCCCCCGTCTCTCCGTCCCTCCTCTTGTCCCCTAGAACCTTTCTTCTCCGGTTGTCGGTCAGCCCTTTCGTCTAATGTTGTCTGGTCTCGGGCTCTCAGACGGCCTCTTCAGAAGGAAGGTCATGGAAAGCCCAGTTCATGCTTCTGCGTCCGATCGACGGGTTGGGTTGCCATCGATGTGTTGCTTGTGGTGTTGTGTGTGGCGTAACTTGACGTCCACAGACAACAACCGTAGCAGTAGTCTCATATTCGGTCATCGTACGTGACACAACAAATCCAGACGGCCTAGTCAGTGTAAAAAGAAGTGATAAGTGTGTATCGTGCTGACTGGTGTAAGCAGAAGTTTATGCATATGCTTCACCGACCGACGTGCACCTTCAGTGGCTGCCCTACAAATACAGAAACACAACAAACAAACAGACACACACAAGTCATTCATAATGACAGCTTTGTAAATGAGTCTCTTGGAAACCAACAGTGAATTAGTCGTTTTCAGTCTAAGCTAGCATCACTCCTTAACCCTACTGCAATAATACTAATACATCTCCTTCTCATACGTTTTACTGTGAGTGGACTGTCTGTGTCACGTGACTTTCCCAGCTCTCGGAGTGAGATGTTGTTGCAGTTAGTGCGGTAAAAAGATCTGCTCTGGAAACTCTGTAAAAACTCTGATACCTGGGAAAACGCAGCGAGATTCAATGCGGAGCTACGGGACAGACATACAGAAGCATCAATCGGGCTTCAGACTCACGCTCCCGTCCCCAGGGTTTCTCGAACCTCTGGCCTTGTCTTTCTGTTCCTCCACCTTGAATCGCTTTGCTCATTCTGTTCTTTACATTTCACACATGCGAGAGCCTGGTAGTGATCCAGGGTCACTGAGATGTATGAGAGCGACTGTATTTACCATTTCCCTCCTGTGGCTCCGCGGAGGAACCCGAGTCAACGTTCCCGAAAGATTCTTTGCCGGAGTACTTTGGTATTTCCTCTCTCACGAGCCCAGTTCACCACAGACACTCACTGAGTGGAAGAAAATGTAGTTTTGAGCACGGCAGCTGGTGAGCGAAAGAAACAACAAACCACTTTTGAAGGCAATGAAGTCTTTGCTCATCACCCCCCCGGACCTCTGTTGAAATACAGCATTTGTATCTGTGACCCGTCTGCTCCGTGTTTTCAAAAACTGTGTGACGGCCTGTGTGTGTGATCCAGGTTTAGGGAGAAGTTGGGAGTGAAGACGGTCAAAGCTTTAAAGAGGAACAACAACGGGGTGACCCACGCCGCCATCGACATGCTCTGCGCCCTCATGTGTGTGCGTACCTGCTCGGTGTTTGCGCCCACTTTCGCTCGTCCGCGGATTCTTCCGGCACCGCTGAGTCTGTTTGTCTTTCCACGCAGCCGATGCATGACGACTACGACCTGAGGCAGGAGCAGCTGAACAAGGCGTCGCTGCTGTCCTCCAAGAAGTTCCTGGAAAACCTGCTTGAGAAATTCATCACCAACGTGGTACGTCTCCTCCCATTAGCATTAGCAGCTTAGCTCAGTGTGCTATGAGAGGCAGGAAAGGGCTTTTCTGAATCACCCGAGAGAGTCGGGGCCGTCCTTTGGAGGTCACATCCTAGGGTGTGTGTCCACCAGGGGGCGTATCCTTGGATGTGTCCTTTGGGAGGTGTATCCTTGGATGTGTCCTTCACGGGGTCTATCCTTGGATATGTCCTTCACAGGGTGTATCCTTGGATATGTCCTTTGGGAGGTGTATCCTTGGATGTGTCCTTTGGGAGGTGTATCCTTGGATGTGTCCTTTGGGAGGTGTATCCTTGGATGTGTCCTTCACAGGGTGTATCCTTGGATGTGTCCTTCACAGGGTGTATCCTTGGATGTGTCCTTTGGGAGGTGTATCCTTAGATATGTCCTTTGGGGGGTGTATCCTTGGATATGTCCTTTTGCGGATGCATCCTTCGCAGGCTGGTTGTCAGCGCCACACAACACTCCCTGGTTGTGTTACCAGATGTTTCCGGTCCTTTCTGTTACATAAAAAGGACTCGCTCATCTGTTGCCTAGCAACATCTGAAATCCTTTTTGTAATTGTGTTTTGAATTTGGGACATACTGACAGCCCCTCTCCTCTTCTTCTGCGTGGGTGCGCTGATACCAGACTGTAGAATTTGTGCCACCTGCTGCTGATGTCAGGGAATCTTTAGTGGCGGAGTAACTCACATGTCATTGTGTCTTTCCAGGACCATGGAACCGGCGCGCTGGTCATCAGCTCCCTGCTGGACTTCCTGACCTTTGCCCTCTGCGCTCCCTACAGTGAAACCACAGAGGGCCAGCAGTTTGACATGCTGCTGGAGATGGTGGCCTCCAACGGACGCACACTCTTCAAACTGTTCCAGGTGCGTAGGGGCTCGAGCTCTCTCTGCCCTGGACCTGACGCTGACTAACCCCCCTGACTTGTCCTCCAGCACCCCTCCATGGCCATCGTGAAGGGAGCCGGTCTGGTGATGAAGGCCATCATCGAGGTGCCGAACCAGCGGCATTGTCGTCAGTCTCTGCGCGGTCGCTCAGCAAACTAACCGGCGTTGTGTTCACACCCAGGAAGGAGACAAAGAAATCGCCACCAAGATGCAGGAGCTGGCCCTGAGCGAAGGAGCGCTGCCTCGACACCTGCACACATCTTTGTTCACCATCAGCACCGATCAGAGGATGCTCACCAACAGGTTGCACACACACACACACACACACGTGCCGAACATCGGTGTCATGTTGCACACAGACGATCTCAGGCTGGTTTTGTCTTCAGACAGCTGAGTCGTCACCTGGTGGGGCTGTGGACGGCCGAGAATCCGGTGGCCATGAACCTCCTGAAGAGAATCCTGGTAAACGCCTCATGAACCTGAACAAACGCTTGTCGTTTCTTCCTTGTTTCCTTCAGAGGGCGTGTCCTTTGGAACGTGCCGCCTTCTGCGGTTGCGACCTCCTCAGGCTGGTGGTCAGCTGTCATAGCCCTCAGAACTCTCTTTCTTTGTAGCCGACGGGCCTGCTGGCGTACATGGACAGTCCCGACGCTGTCCCGGAGAAAGACATGGACCGAATGCACATCAGAGACAACTTGAAAATTGCCACGGTAACTTCAGGAGCAACTCTGAACGTCTTGGTAAGAGACGATGCAGGTGTGAGTATCTCGTCACGCTTCCTCTCAGGACCAGCTCAACCGAAACAAAGTGCCCGAGTGGCAGCGGATCGCCGGCAAAGCAGCCAAAGAGGTGGAGAAGTTCGCCAAGGAGAAGGCCGATCTGGTGCTGATGCACTGGAGAGACAAGATGGGCATTGCCCAGAAGGAGGTGAGCAGCATGTGTGTGTGCGTGTGCATGTATGTGTATGTGTGCATGTGCATGTGCGCTTCTGCTGCTGCAGGAGGTCTAAAGGTTAAAGTCTACTGTGGTTCAGCCGGTCAGATGAGGAAGATATTCAGTTTCCTGTCACTTTTCCACATTTAACCCTTGAACACTGTAAGTACATGACTATTCACGCCATCAGAAAACGTCGACCTCTTTCTGAAAGTTAAGTTGCTCCTCACAGCCAGGTTGTCGTCATTACGGTAATAACTCACCTGCTTCTGCCATCAGAGCGATTGGGATTACCGTAATGACAGCAACATGGCTGTTGTCAACATTCAGGAACCGATAGATGGTTTCTCCTCCTTCACTCCAGGTAGAGGATCCCAGCGACACTTCTCATTTTCTGATAGCGCCGATAGTCCTGTAATTACACCCCTCCAAAGAATGCTAGTGGGACTGAACATGAGTGAATCAGTGGATCGCTGCAGCGTGACGCCACAGCCAGGTCTCCTTTCATCTGCATGTTGCTGCTGTTTGCACGCTGACGAGCTGAATTTGAGTGTCCTCGTGCGTGCGTGCTCTCTGTACAGTCCAGTAGCTTTTGCTGACTGTGACCGTTGACACGTTTGGGCTCGGTGGTCACATGACTGTCTGAAGCTGACGGGATGTTGCTCCAGCTGCTCCAGCTGCTCCAGTGCCACCGACCTGAACTGAAACATGTCTGTTAGCGATTTACTGTGAACAGTGCCGTCATGTCGTTTTATCTGCTGATGAATGAAACAGGCCATTTACACTCCGTGACCTTTGACCTTTGGCCCTGGTTTGAGTTTGATCCCAGGAACAATAATCTCTCTGTTGTCTCTGCCCCACTCCCCCACACCCCTCTCCTGTCTGTGGTTTCTCTGCTGTCAAACAAATGCAGCAGGACAGAAATAACCTGGTAAGTAGCACTGACCAGTGGGATCCATCTGTCCTCTTCTTCTTCTTCCGCCATCCCTCCATCGTCTCATCATAGCCGACAGGAACACGAGCCCTCGTCTGTAACGTCCTCTGCCCCGGGTTATTTCTCCATCGGGACAATCATCCTCAACGCTGAACTTCCTCTCAAAGCATTAAGATCTTGAAATGGAGGATTTGAGGGACACTTGATCCCTTTTGACCTGTCAAACCTTCATTGTTAGTATCATCAGATGTCACCTCTGGGATCCCATCTTGGTTTTTGTGTTTCTGACGTCATTTGTTGTGTTTGTTGGTGTCTTTCTTCTAACCTTCATGTGTCCTGTATCATCCGTCTGCTGCCATTCATCTGACGTGCTCACATCTCGCCAGCCGCCACTTTGGCTCATCTTGTCTCCTCATGTCACCAACTGTGAGGAACCTCCTTCACAGCTCTGCGTTTTCCTTTTTGTTTCCAGAACCCCAATCAAAAACCCGTCATCCTGAGGAAGAGACGTCAGAGGATAAAGATCGAGGCCAACTGGGAGCTTTTCTATTACAGGTGTCAGCACACACCTGACACACACGTTGGATGGGACCGTCAGTGTGTGTCGTTACCATGGACCATAACGCCGGGTGGATTTCCTCTCTCCCGCTCCAGATTCCAGCTCGACCACGCACGCTCCAACCTCATCTGGAACCTCAGGACGAGGGAGGAGCTGAGGGACGCGCTGGAGGGGGAGATGCGTGCCTTCAATGTGGACCGAGAGCTCGGCAGCGCCACAGTCATCTCCTGGAACCACCAGGAGTTTGAGGTCAGTGCCTGAAGCGGCTGTTTAAGCGCTCGGCTGCGTGGATTTCACTGTGTCATCTTTCACACTGTCAGCTTGTCTTGCTAGTCCCTCTTAGCGTTGCTGCTGCTGCGATGTTAACGTAACGTGAGAACTGTTGTGTTGTCAGTCGTAAAGCGACGTGCAGCTCAGGAACAGAATCTGTGCCTGCAGGTGAAGTATGAGTGCCTTTCCGATGAGATAAAGATTGGAGATTATTACCTGCGTCTGCTGCTGGAGGAGGACGAGAACGAAGAATCCAGCGCCATCAAGAGATCGTGAGACAAACAGACTATCAACTGTTGTTTGTGTTGGTCAGCAGAGACGCAAATGTTCTCCTCCGTCCTTCAGGTACGAGTTCTTCAACGAGCTCTACCACCGCTTCCTGCTCACGCCCAAAGTCACCATGAAGTGCCTGTGCCTGCAGGCGCTCGCCATCGTCTACGGGAAGTGCTTCGAGGAGATTGGCCCGTTCACGGACACCAAATACATCGTGGGCATGTTGGACCGCGTGAGTTCCTGCGCCGTGTGTTTGAATGATGGTGTGTTTCTGCTGCTCATGTGTGTGTGTGTGTGTGTGCGCTCACAGTGCACAGACAAACTGGAGCGGGACCGGCTCATCCTCTTCCTCAACAAACTGATTCTCAACAGGGTGAGTTCACCGAGGACCAGCTGGTCCATCACACACACCACGTCCTCACTGGCTCAGTCGGACGAGATCTTTTAAAACTGACTAGAGGGCAGGTTCCTTTGAACAGACTGTAGACCAGACTCTGTAGGACTAGTACTCTAAAACAGGCTCTGGAGAACACCTTCTTTCAGCTAAACCATGGGTTTATGGGTTTGTGATAACCCCGCCCTGTTTTAAACACACACACCTCCCACTCATCTATAACTGTTGCTAGGTTACGCTAACAATTGCGAGCCTTACATCAGATGGGATGACGTTGCTGACCAGCCGCCAGCAGAGGGTGTTGTCACACCACCGGTTCACGTCTGTTTGTTCTCATCGATTTCTGTTGATCGTTGCAGAAAAATGTGAAGGAGGTGATGGACGCGAACGGCGTGCGCATCTTGGTGGACCTGCTCACTCTAGCCCACCTGCACACCAACAGAGCCACTGTGCCGCTGCAGGTACACACACACACAAACTGTGGATGTGCCTCAAGTTTCCATGGAAACTAATTGTTCGTCCCCATAGAGCAACGTGATCGAAGCCTCACCAGACATGAAGAGGGAGAGCGAGAAGGAGTGGTACTTTGGAAACGCAGACAAGGAGAGACGGGGGCCGTTCAGTTTTGAAGAGGTATTTGATTACCTGACACTTCTCACCCTCAAATCACCTTCAGTTCATCTTACTTTCTTGTTCCCCCTATTGTTTTTTTTTGTTGTTTCTTTTGTAGATGCAGGAGTTCTGGAGCACGGGCGTGCTGACGGCAAAGACCCGCTGCTGGGCTCAGGGGATGGATGGGTGGCGCCCCCTGCAGGCCATCCCCCAGCTGAAGTGGTGCCTGCTCGCCACGGGCCAGGCGGTGATGAACGAGTCGGACCTGGCGACTCTCATCCTGAACATGCTGATCACCATGTGCTCATACTACCCCAGCAGGTGGTTACCATGGCAACCGGCAGATTTTGGTCACGTTATTCCAATCGGCTGGTTTCACGCCTTTCACGTGACTTCACTCTTGTCACACAGGGATCAAGATAACGCCATCATCCGACCGCTGCCGAAGATCAAGAGGATGATCAGTGACAACGCGTGTCTCCCTCACATTGTTCAGGTAAAAACCCCTCTTTACACTGAAGGTAAGTACATCACCTGAAAAACAAACTTGTTTTATGTTCAGTCTTCACTTGTTTCATTCTAATTTATGAGAATGAGAATGAGAGAAATCTGCCCATGGGACAAGTGTTTTGTTTCTTCCTCCCCTGGCAGATTTTTCTGATTATTTCAAGTGAAAATTTACGTGAAACAAGTGACAAATGTCTGAAAACACTTGACATTTTCAGCTGATGTGTCTTATTCTAACTGTAAAGAGATTTTAAGACTGTAAATAAGACAAATATTCTCAGTAAGAGTTTTTGCGGTGTGAACACGTGTGTGTCCTCTCCAGCTGCTGCTGACTTTTGACCCCATCCTGGTGGAAAAGGTGGCCAATGTTCTGTACCTGGTGATGCAGGACAACCCCAACCTGCAGCGCCTCTACTTGACGGGAGTCTTCTTCTTCATCATGATGTACACAGGCTCCAACGTGCTCCCTGTAGCAAGGTCAGCAGCAACAACAACAACAACAACGACGTACTGCTGATAAACAAGGCAGCATGTGGACAGAAACTCACTCTGCTCCTTTGATGGTTTCAGGTTCCTGAAGTACACTCACCTGAAACAAGCCTTTAAGTCGGAGGAGGTAACGTTTCTTACACACCCCGCTCCATGTCTGTAGGGTGAGGTTAGGCTCAGTTTGCACTATGTCAGAGTCAGGAGTTGTGATGATCTTCAAAGAAATAATCCCAAATTTATACTTGTGATTCATGGTAAATAGGAATGATCCCGCCCACCCTAGTCTGTGTTGTGGAACGGGATGTGTGCTGTTTTGTTCCCTGCAGGCCAAAGGTCAGGACATTGTGCAGCGCAGCGTCCTGGGGCCGGTTCTACCCGAGGCCATGGTGTGTTACTTGGAGAACTACGAGGCCGAACGCATCTCTGAGATCTTCCTGGGAGAGTTTGACACGCCTGAGGCCATCTGGAGCAGCGAGATGAGGTCGCCGCGGTGTTCTGAGGCGCTGAGAGTGCGCGGTCGGTTCGGGTGCTTGAAGAGTGTTTGTGTTTTCAGACGGATGATGATCGAGAAGATCGCCGCCCACGTTGCCGACTTCAGCCCGCGGCTGCAGAGCAACACACGGGCACTCTATCAGTACTGTCCCATTCCTGTCATCAGCTTCCCTCAGCTGGACAACGAGCTCTTCTGCAACATCTACTACCTCAGACATTTGTGCGACACCACCCGCTTCCCCAGCTGGCCCATTCGGGACGCCGTGAGTCTCCCATTCTGTTGGGCCCTTCACCAAAGTCCTGCGTCTTCTTGTTAACATCTCCGTGCTTCAGGTGAAGCTGCTGAAGGACACTCTGGAAGCCTGGAAGAGGGAGGTGGAGAAGAAGCCTCCTTCCATGTCGGTAGATGACGCCTACGAAGTCCTCAACCTGCCCAAGGGACAGGGCCAGTGAGTGTGCCCCCGTTTGTATGGGATTCAACGGACACAGCAATTCTTACTCAGAGTATTTGTCTGATTTCTAATCAAAATGTTTAATTTCTTGTTTAAAAAATAACTTCACATTTAAAATGAGACCCATCACCTGAAAAAGTCACATGTTTTTTTGACATTTTTCACTTGTTTCAAGCAAATTGTCACTCAAAAGTGTTTCTCTCTTATTACAAGCAAAAAAAAAAATCTTGTCCCACTGGCAGATGTTCTCTTGAAACAAGTGGAAAAATGAAACGTTTGCGGTGTGACGGTGAAATGATGTGTGTGAGGAGGCGTCAAACGCTGTGGTGTGTTTGTGTGTGAAGGCACGAGGAGAGCAAGATCAGGAAAGCTTACTTCCGGCTGGCGCAGAAGTACCATCCTGACAAGAACCCAGAGGGCCGGGTGTGTGTTCTCTTCTTCTCACACACTGCTACAACATCCACACGTGTTATTGAACCTGTACATGTTTGACCCCCTCAGGAGATGTTTGAGAAAGTCAACAAGGCCTACGAGTTCCTCTGCACCAAGTCGGCTCGCATCCTGGACGGACCCGACCCGGAGAACATCATCCTCATCCTAAAGACACAGAGCATCCTCTTCAACCGGCACAAACAAGGTGTCTGTCGCCACGGAAACATGCCCGAGCATCCCCTCAGAGGCTGAGTCAAACACCGTGTTTGTTGTGTTCTCACAGAACTGGAACCCTACAAGTACGCCGGGTACCCGATGCTCATCAAAACCATCACCATGGAGACGCAGGACGACCAGCTCTTCTCCAAGACCTCCCCTCTGCTCCCCGCCGCGGCCGAACTGGCCTTTCACACCGTCAACTGCTCGGCTCTCAACGCTGAGGAGCTGCGGCGCGAGAACGGCATCGAGGTACGTCCTTCGAGTGCCAACTCCTGTGTTGACGTTCGGTTTCACTGTTTCCTGTGAATCGACAGGTGCTTCTGGAGGCTCTGTCTCGCTGCGTCGCTGTTTTGACCGCGTCCAGCAAAGCCGACGACATGGCGGTTCAGGTAGGAGCGACCGTCCCACACGTTGAGTCCTCCAGCGTGTCCTCACTCTGACGTCTCGTGTCGCAGGTGTGCGGGCACATCTGTAGGTGTTACAGCGTCGCCGCGCAGTTTGAGGAATGCAGGGAAAAGATCATCGAGCTGCCGAACATCATCCGAGACCTCTGTCACATCTTGTACTATGGGAAGGTAATTTACGTACACTGAAGCCTCCCTCAGGATGGAGACGTGCATGGACACGTCTCACTGAAGAGTCCAGTCACATCAAGAAGATTTGTCCTGTTTCTTGTCTCTTTACCTTTAGATAACACACATACCTTGTTTTTAGACATTTTTCACTTGTTTCAGGTTCATTTTCAGTGGAAATGAATGGAAAAATCTGCCAATGGAACAAACTTTTGTTTTGCTAGCCATTTTTCACAAGACAAAAACACTTGCAGATGTTTCTGCTTTTTTATGTGAAGGTTTACTTTTCAGGAGATGTGTCTTATTTTAAGTGTTAAGAAATATTTTTGACAAATAATGTGGAAGTACCGGTAATTTCTAATAGGTATTTTATGAGAAATAAGACATAAATTCAAAGTAAGAATATTTGCATTGAACACTCATTTTCAAACCAAATTCCATGAAAATCAGAATCAAGTGACTTACAATCAGTTTTTGTCCAGAAGTCGGTATTTCTTCATGGACCTGCACATAGATAGATATATCTATAGATACTTTATTAATCTCATTGAGAAACTCACAGTGGACATCTTGCCTCTCGCAAGATGGCCGACTGCCAGATGCATCACGGTTTTGAACAGGGGGTGAGACATCAAAGTTTCAACGTCTCTGTTCTCCCACCAGGCCCTGCCAAAAACCGCCACCCTGGCCGTGACATGCGTGAGCTCCTTTGCTGTGGACTTCTTCCTGCAGACCCACCTCTACCACGCCGGCGTGCTCTGGCACCTGCTCGCCACGCTCTTCAACTATGACTACACCCTGGAGGAGAGCGGTGTCCAGACCAGCCAGGAGACCAACCAGCAGGAAGTGGCCAACAGCCTGGCCAAGATCAGCCTGGTGTCCCTCAGCCGCCTGGGAGGGTACAGCCAGGCGCCACACGCCCCAGACGGTACCACGCTGGAGACCAACGGCGTGGACAGCGCTCCCCCGGAGAACCCCACCGTCCGCAAGAGCCTGGCTGCCATGTTAACGCCGTACATGTCCAGGAAGCTGGGAACAGCACCAGCAGCCGAGGTCAGTGGAACCGCCGGTGAGAACGTGAGGACGTGGAGGAAACATGTGTCACCAGAGCTCCTTCTCCTGTTCGTCCAAAGGTTCTCAAACTGCTGAACAGTAACTCTGAGAACCCGTACCTGATCTGGAACAACGGAACGCGAGCCGAGCTGCTGGAGTTCTTGGAGCGGCAGCAGGAGGGAAACATCCGACGGGTACAGAACCGCCGCTGCCGTGACACACAGCTAGTCGGAACGTCATTCAGAGGAAATGTGTCTGTGTGATCTCCCATCAGGGCGAAAATGACGAAAGTTTCGGCGCCGAGTTCGTCTTCAGTGATCACAGCAAAGAGCTGATCGTCGGTGAGATCTTTGTGCGGGTCTACAACGAGCAGCCCACTTTTCCTCTCGAGGTGAGTTCACGTATCGTCACTTAAATCGATGGCTAGGGGACGGGGAAGGGGACAGGGAAGCCTGATGTGTCCTCTCCAGAAATGGAACTGGTCGTCATGGTGACGTGGACCCCCACAGACAACAGCAGCTGTGATTAGACTGTTTGTGTCACGGGATCTTCCCAGCTCTAGGAGTTTGACCTCTGAGAGGAACACGATGCCGATCTCGCTGCGGTAACAGGATCCACACAATTGCTTGAAGGAAAATCCCAGAATAACTGTGTATTAATGACGGTGTCAGTCACCAGTGGTAGTGTTCTTCCTGTCTGGTCCTTCATGTCTCCTCTGTCCCCATTCTCATTTCTGTCGTCATCTTTTTGATCTGTCGTCCTGCTGGAATTGTGAATTTCTCTCGAGAGATAAAATCTATCTATGAATCATTAAAGTCATTCACAAATATATACGTAGAATCTAAATACAAGTGGTGCAAAGATGAAAGCAGGAGCAGGAGGAACTCCTCCTGCTTTAAACGTGGTAATCGAGCCGGCTCCCAGAGACCTGGTGCTGGAACATTTGCTTACTTTTTGTCGCTTGAAGTAAACAAAGAAAAGCACTGTTAGCAGTTTAAAAAAAGGAAACATGGCGCTAAGATTCAACGTGGAGTAACGAGACACCCGACGACTTGTGTGTCTGTGTGTGTGTGTGTCTGTGTGTGTGTGTGTGTGTCTCTGTGTGTCTGTGTGTGTGTAGTTTCCCAAAGCGTTCGCTGCCAGTCTGCTGGACTACGTGGGCTCTCAGGCCCAGTACCTCCACACGCTGCTCGCCATGAGTCAAAGCAACAAGCTGGAGTCTCAGCAGCACGCCGAGAGGCTCCGTTTCGCCGAGATGTCTCTGGAGGCTCTACGCAACGTCATCAAGAACAACCCTGGTGAGAAGAGACGCCTGCTCTGGTTCCTCTAGGTCCTCTGGGTCCACGTCTGACGATGTCTGAACTTCACAGGTTCTGAGTCGGAGTGCATCGGACACTTCAAGTTGCTCTTCTCGCTGCTGCGCGTCCACGGCGCCGGCAGAGTACAGCAGCTGGTTCTGGAGGTACGTCCGTCCGGGGGCGTGGTCCGCTCCCGCCAGCGTACTGACTCTCCTCCGTCCCATCGTCCTTGCAGGTCGTGAACACGGTGACGTCCAACCAGGAGTGTGTGAGCAACATCGCCGAGTCTCTGGTGCTGTCAAACCTGCTGCTGCTGCTGCACTCGCTCCCCTCCAGTAAGAGACCGCTATGAAACTACAAACGAAAAGAATGTTTGTCCTATTTCTAGTCAACATGTCTCATTTCTCATCATAAATTGTCTGTGCATGTGAATAGAGTAAATAGTTTTTAGTAATTTATTGTACTTGTTTCTTGCTGGGTTAAATCGTTGGCAACTTGACTTCTGGTTTTCTTGAAGACGTTTCGCCACTCATCCGAGAAGGTAACGACCCAACTTAGTATTAGTAGCAGGACTCCCCACTAGTCTGTTCAGAACTGAAGAAGCTTCTCGGATGAGTGGCGAAACGTCTTCAAGAAAACCAGAAGTCCAGTTGCCTACGATTTAACCCAGCAAGATACCATGACCTGGATGACTGAGAACCTTCACAGACATTGTACTTGTTTCTTGTTTCAAGCAAATTTCCCTTCAAGTAGAAAAATCGTCGAGTGGACAAGTGTTTTTTTTCCTTATTACAAACAAAAATGCTCTTGCCCCACAGAACATTTGAGTATTTCAAGTGAAAATTTGCTTGAAACAGGTGAAAACTGTCAAAAAACAAAAACAAGGTAATTTTTCAGGTAATGTGTCTGATTTTAAGTATAAAGACATTTTTTAAACCAGAAATTTGATATTTGAATATGAAATAAGACAAATATTCTTTGTAATATTTTTTCAGTGTGTTTGTAAGGCTGTGACTTGAAAGTAAACACACATGTTGACCCCTCAGGCCGGCAGATGGTGCTGGAGACTCTCCACGCACTGACCTCCAACACCAAGATCGTCAAGGAGGCCATGGCGAAAGGTCGGAGCACTTCTTCACTGCAAAGACAACCAACCAAGACCAACAGGATTTATTTGGACGATTTTCACTTAAAAATAAAACAGTAATAAACAAACATCTATTTGCCAGTGCAGCAACATTTTTCAGCTTGTAATACGAACTTGTCCTGCGGGCAGATATTTGGACTTTTTGAAGTGAAAAGTAACTTGAAACAAGTGAAAAATGTTTGAAAACAAGTTAGTTCTTGAGGTGATGTCTTATTTTCAGTGTATGACTGGAAAAGAGACGCTTTGATTAGAAAATAAGACAAATATTCTTAGTAAGAATTTGTATATGATTTTTTTCCTGTCACGTGACTCTTCTGTTTCCACAGGTGCACTCATCTACCTGCTCGACCTCTTCTGCAACTGCACGCACCCGCAAGTCCGTACGCAGACCGCCGAGCTCTTCTCCAAGATGACCTCAGACAAGTTGGTCGGGCCGAAGGTCGGCGCCGCGTCTGTGCACCCAGCGCACGCGCCTGTGAAACGGTAAACGATAACGTGCGCGTACCCTTCCAGGTGCGGCTGACGCTCGTCCGCTTCCTGCCCGGTGTGTTCATGGACGCCATGCGGGACAACGCCGAGGCAGCGGTGCACATCTTCGAAGGGACCCACGAGAACCCGGAGCTCATCTGGAACGACGGCTCCAGAGAGACGGTGTCCACCACCGTCAGGGAGATGATGCTCGAGTACGTTTCCCATCAGTGGTCGAAGGCTTGGAACGCTGCCCAGGGAATACAAGCAGACTTTGTAGTACTAGAAAATGTTGAACAGTTCCTGAAAGTAGCAAGAATATTTGAGTATTTCTTGTCAAAATGTCTAATTTCCAGTCATAAAATCTCTTTAGACTTCAAATAAGACACATCTCCTGAAAAGTAACTTTTTTTTTTCTTTTTCAAAGTAATTTCCACTTGAAGTAAGCAGAAAAATCCACAGACTTTTTTACTAGTAATTATAACAAAACACTCCTCGATTTTTCTTTTTTTTTAAGTGAAAATTTGCTTGAAACAGATGAAGTTTGTCGAAAACAAGTTGGTTTTGCTGATGTGTCTTATTTTAAGTGCAAATAAAGTAGAAATGAGACATTTTGATTAGAAAGCCGTAATAACAGCAGCTTGGTTGTGAAGTGCAACTTCTCAGCTTACAGTAACCGATGGACGTTTTCTGAAATAATGATGTCCAATTAGAGTAATTACGGTACCCCGCTGTGTGCTAGTGTGAACGTATCAGCACAAATACCGTCGGTGTTAGAGGGCTGATGGTTGTCGATGTCGTTTGCAGGCACTTTAAGCAGCAGAAGGACAATCCGGACGTCAACTGGAGGGTACGTGCAGGTGTCTGTCGGAACAAGTCCAGTGTGACATAAAGTAACGTGTGTGTGTGTGTGTGTGCGTGCTCAGCTGCCAGAGGACTTCACGGTGGCGTACGGAGCCGGGCAGGGCGAGCTGGAAGTGGGCGGCGTCTTCCTGCGGATCTTCATCGCCCAGCCGGGCTGGGTGCTGCGTAAACCACGAGAGTTCTTGGTGTCTCTGCTGGAGACGCTGACCGAGCTGCTGGAGAAGAACAACCCCAAAGTGAGCTGACCGGCTTTGAAACCTCCTTTTTTTGTGTTGTTTGTCCTTTGATTCCTCACACATGGGCCTCGTGCACTGCAGGAAGAAGCCCTGGAGACGGTTACCACGGCAGCGGTTTGCCTGTTCAGTGCTCAGAGCCAGCTGGCCGATCAGGTTCCTCCCCTGGGTCATTTACCTCGAATCCTGGCGGCGCTCAACCACAAGAACAACGCCGTTCCCCGGAGCTCCATCCGTCTCATCCACGTGCTGTCGGACAACGAGGTGAAGTATCCTGCAGCGTTCCTCCTGAAGCCCAGTTGATGCTTCTGCCTCAAATTGACGGCGTAGACACACCTCACCTAATGCAGGTTAACTAGTTGTCGTGCAGACGCGTACCTCCACAGACAACAACAACTGTTATTGGACCGTTAGTGTCATGTGACTTTCCCAGATCGTGTGAACAGAGAATGATGCGATCTGTGAACAGAGAATGATGCGGAGTCGCTGCAGCTCACGTTCAGTCGCTATCGCTTGAAGTCAGCCAAGACAAACACCGGATCACTGATCTCAGAGCAGTGCCTACGTGTCCGACCAACATATAGGACCGTCCAAAATACGATTTTTATTTTCCCCGAAAAAGTGAGTGGAAAATGATCTTGTGGAAAGTGATCTTGTTGTCATTACCGTGGTAACGAGATCCGCTCACTTTCAGTCGCTTTCACTGGAAGAAAAACACAAAGAACTGGAAAAAAAAACAAAAAACACTGTGGCGAGATTCATCGCAGAGCTACAAGACAGACAGACAGACAGACAGACAGACAGACAGACAGAATGACAGACACACACACACACAGGAAGAAACACTCACGCCGGGTGTTGTGCGTTGCAGCTGTGCGTGCGCTCCATGGCGGCACTGGAGGTCATCGGCCCCCTGATGGCTGGAATGAAGGCGCGCGCCGACATGGCCGGGGTGGCGTGTGAGGCTCTGAACCGGATGTTCCAGAAGGAGCAGACGGAGCTGGTGGCTCAGGTAAACCGCTCGCCGAGTGTTTGTCTCCTCACCGGCGCGTTTGGAAGTGCATCTGACCGACTCCGTTGCCGTGCTGCCAGGCGCTCCGAGTGGAGCTGGTTCCATACCTGCTGAAGTTGCTGGAAGGAATCGGCCTGGAGACCCTGGAAAACCCCTCGGCGACCAAAGCCCAGATCGTCAAGGCTCTGAAGTCGATGACTCGTAGTCTGCAGTACGGAGAGCAGGTGCGCAGGAGAACAACCGTCACAAAGCCATAACCTCTGAGTATTTGTCCTGTTTTTACTCAAATTATCTCATTTCTTCACCTGAAAAAGACATTTTTCACTTGTTTCAAGTAAATGTTGTTCCACTCCAAGAAACAAGTTTCTGCTTCAGGTGATGTGTCTTATATAAAGTGTAAAGAGATGTTGTGACTAGAAATGAGACAAATATTCTCAGTACCAACTGTTGTTGTCTTTGAGTCTTTGCGTGTAGAACCACGTTCTGTGGCGTGGTCAGAGCCGTAACGCTGCTGCTGCTTGTCGCTGCTCTGCAGGTGAATGAGATTCTGTCCCGCTCGTCGGTGTGGAACGCCTTCAAGGACCAGAAACACGATCTGTTCATCTCGGAGTCTCAGACGGCCGGTTACCTGACAGGTACGATGGGTTTATCCTCTCTCTGAGCTCTGAGCTGTCAAACACCTTCTGGCCGACACCTGGCTGCTGCTGCTGTAAACCCTGCGGTCCTCTGTCTCTCCCTTTACCTTCCTGCCTCCTGCCGCTCCCTTCCTCCTCGTCTTCTCCTCAGGGGTGTCCACTCCTTCTCTCCTGGCTGCCAGCAGCCCCCTGCGAGGCGGGCTCTAAACCTGAGCGGGGCCCTGAGAGCCCTCCTCTGTGTTGTTCTGATGCAGGTAGACTTCACCCGCTTATTTAATTCCGCAGAGTCATCGTCATCCACCCAGCAACTCTAGTTCACGTCAGATGATGCTTGGTTAGCAGGAGATGCAGCAGGGAGCTCATGGCGCTTGTGATTTGCGTTGAAACAAGAGCTAGATAAACGGTTAAACTGAGGATTGATTCACCCCTGACTGATCATTCAGCCGGCGTCCTCCCCGTTTCCTGGCTGATTCCATCTCAGTAACTTTCCTGGCACCATCACGTGCTTTCCTTCCTCTGCTAACTCATTTCTGACTGTTTCCCACGGCCTCATGTGAACGTCACCCTTCCGTCGTCCAGCGGCGTCTCACCCGTCCTCCTGTCCCCTGCAGGTCCAGGAGTCGCGGGCTACCTCACAGCAGGAACTGGAACCACTGTGATGCCCTGCGTCCCTCCCCCCGTGGACAACGACGTTAGCGACCAAGGCTGACGTGCACACACGCACACACACACACACACACACACACAGTCAAGGCTCAGGCACCTCGCTGCCCTGCAGCTCCACGGCCGCAGCCGATGGGGCCAGCGTGGCCCACCGACGAGGGCGCGGAGAGAAAGAGACGGCCATTGCGGAGCGTCACCGTAAACCTGTGCGGCGCCTCCTCTCCTCCTCCGAACGGCACCCAAGTCTTAATTAATATGTTGAAATTGTTTTAACAAATGACCACGTTTGTTTCGTTCCTGTTTTTTTGTTTCTTCCAATGACACGAGAGTTTACTTTTTGTATGAATATATTTTTTACTCTTTTTTTTTCAATGGGAAAAATATCCGAAGGTGAAATGATCTAATTCTTCTTTCTCATTCCTGATTGGCTGCAATCGCCCTTCAACTCGCCCTTCGGTGTCTCGTGTGTGCCGCCTCCTTTATGAACATGTCCAGATAAGACACCGGGTCGATTTCTTGGCTCTGTTTCACCACAAAGACGTCACTCAGGGCGACTGCAAATGTCCGACATTCATCCTCTGCCCACTTTTCGAAAGGAATCGTCCCTTCCCCAGGATGCAAAAAGCACTAGAGTATTTAAAATCTAACCTGAGATTCTGTTGACAAATGACGAATGACTGATTGTGAATCTGTGTGGAAGACTAGTGCAATTTGTGACATGTTCAATGTAATATTACGTATATAAACTTTATATATGAATGTACATTTAAAAAAAATAAATCAGACGCACTTGTACATACAATTTTAAGAATAAAAGGGAAGCCACAGAGGTGTTCTGTTGTCTTTGTCAAAGTTACAGCTTGAGGTTTGAGAAGGAAGCAAATAAACAGGAAGAAATCGCAGTATCTGGGAGAGAAGCCATCAGCTGATGTCACAGGAAGTGTTTCCGTTTGTGGGTTCTCTGTGTCCTTTGACGTTAGATTCTACTTTTAAAGACATGCAGAGCCGGAGACAGAACAGTGCAACAGCAAAATATGGTATAAAATAGACCGGTTTCATTGGTGAAAAAAATTATCAGATTTTTGTTTAAATGAAATTAGAAACGACTCTCTCTCGGATCTGCTCACCGCCTAACTTCCGGTGTCACACACGGCCGAGGTAGTGTGTGACACCGGAAGTTACGTTATTGGCGCGAATAACAACAGAACAAACGTCTTGCCGGTGTATGATGATTTGTTTATTACATTTCATAAATTGGAAGCACAGAATAGTTTCAGGAGCATTAGTCAGTGTTTTATTGGTGCATGAGCACGTATTTCATGTGAATTAACTATTTGTTGTCGTTTGGATGCTAGCTAGCTGCTAGCATCAACTCCAGCTATAAAGTAGCATAGACCGAAGTTAACTGACAGAAGCATCAAAGAGGCGTGTTTTTAAAGATTATATCGTTGCCTTGAACTAGTATGGGATCACATTGATGCTGCTACTCTGAAAACAAGGTATAAGTTGACTTATTGTCGGGATTTACCTCCAACAGAAGGTAAGGAACAGCCAGGTTCAATTAGCTGACTAGAGAAGGATAGAATGTTAAAAGGAATCAAATACAACCGTCTGTTATTGTTTGTAACAGGTTGAATATGTCCAAAAGAGACAAGGAAGTTTACATAGTGAAGTTTGTGGAAGGAGGAGATAAATCAGAACATGCTGTCAAGGCTCACGAGGTAATTTATAACTTTTCTGAGACTGTCACTGGTTTTATTGTCTTTTTGACTGTGTCTCTTTCCTGTTTTAGGCCATTTTGGAGCTGCAGTCTGAAAAATACGTGAAATGCATCAGTGAAGATGACGTTTTACAGTTGGACCAGAAGGACAAGTCTTTGTTTGTCCTTACCAGCTTCACCACTCCTGCATTTCTGCACTGCAAGAAGGTTCTATACCTCCGCCGTAGACTTTCTCTAGTAGAACTAATGAAACGCTTTTGTTGGTGTTTAATCCTTGTCTTTTTTTTTCTTTATTTACTTTGTAGCTCGGCTTTCGCGTGGTGAGTCCACTGGTGGTCCTGTACTGTCTGCAGCAGCAGCGTTGCGTCCCCAGAGCAGAGGCACCTGTGTACAACATGTCCATGGCCGATGTCACTATCTCCTGCACCAGCCTAGATAAAACAGCACGGGTCGGTTCACTCAACACAGGATGGGCAATAGCAACAAAGAGCTGAAAAGTCGCATGTTGTACATATATCAGTCTGACGTGTGTGTGTGTGTGTGTGTGTGTCTGCAGGCTGAGGTGATGGACCTGGTGCAGCTCATGGGCGGTCGGTTCTACCTGGACCTCAATGTATCTGTCACACACCTGATCGCCGGAGAGGTCGGCAGCAAGAAGTACCTGGTCGCTGCCAGCTTGGGTAAACCCATCCTGCTGCCTGCGTGGGTCAAGGCCTGCTGGGAGAGATCGCAGAACAGGTGATCTTATAACCATACCTGTAATGATCTCATACAGCATCCGTTAGCAAGTAATTACCTCCCCCAAGGTGGGTCTGTTTTTGACAGCATTTGTTTGTTTGTTGAAATAACTCAAAAAGTCCAGAACAGATTTTATTGACATTTTAGGAAATGGACCAAATGATGAAATGGTGGTAGTGTTCTGGAACCATCTGGATCCAGGAATCTGTTGAAGGATTCGTTATCATTTTGAGATAGGGCTGTAGGTTCTCTAATATATCAACGTTTGATGTGGATCCTGACTAAACTGAACTAGAACAGCAGATAGTATGGTGCTTGTGGTTTTTCAGGCAAAGACTGAAGATAAAGACATGAACTAGCCAGCTGAATCAGAGGGAACAGATATTTTGGATCTTCAGTAGTTCTAGAGCTGGACCCAGAAGAAAACAGCCATTAGCAAAATACTGAATATAGTCAGTAACTAGTGAACTAGAAATGATATCAGTGTATTTCCAACGGTTAGGGGATCTTTTCTTGACCGAGGAGTCTACTGATGGAGATAAAATAAGGTTAGGAAGATTCATTTTTGGGTGGAAATGTGCTGCTCGGTGGAGGTCTGTGCCCCCCGAGTGCTTTTCTAGTTACTGAGGGTGAAGGGCGTCTTCTCCTTCAGTCTGTTCAGGTACACGGACCTGTCGGTGGAGGAGTACCTGTGCCCCGTGCTACGTGGCTGCACGGTGTCTGTGACCGGCCTTTCCAGCGAGGAGCGCAAAGAGGTGCAGCGGCTCTGCGAGCAACACGGCGGCGCCTACACCGGCCAGCTGAGGATGAACAATTCCACTCATCTGATCGTGAGCGAACCGTCAGGCAGGTGGACAGCAGGTGGCCGGAGCGACGAGAAGAGCCGCTGGTTACCTCCTGGTTTCACTGCCTGTCTGCAGGTCAGAAGTACGAGTGTGCGCGGAGGTGGAACGTGTACTGCGTGTCTCTGCACTGGCTGTTTGACAGCATCGAGAAAGGCTTCTGTCAGGACGAGAGCCGCTACGCCGTGGAGCGCAAGTCAACAAAGGCCGCTCGGCCGCACACGACGTCCACCCCGACCGGCAACAGGACGGCCGGTGAGCCGCACTGCTTCCTCCCTCCGTTGTCATGTTCCCGTTTGGGATTTGTTGGATTGTTGTTGCCGATGTTCTGCGTCTCCAGAGCCTCCGTCTCTGCTGGGTGTCAGTCACATCTCTGTCAACGCCAGCATGACCATAAACGACACCGTCGTCACCAACGGCACCATCAGCCGCCTGGACGACCCCGACCCCATCGACAGCCTGGACGTCGCCGCGTGTCCGGCAGACGACGTACTGGACGGATGTAAAGTCAGTGTCCACTCGTCGTTGTCCACTGAAACCTTTGACACCGCCGGGATCGGGAGCGCCGCGATTCCACAACTATTGGCGCGGTTAAAAAATCGCTGAAAGTGTCACTCAGTTCCTCTCCATGGTGTTAAGAAGGAGAAAACGTCCATTGGTTCCTGGAAGGTGACATCATTACGGTAACGACTCGCCAGCTTCCAGTAACAGAGTGAATGGGATTACCGTAATGACGGGAACATGGCTATTGTCAACGTTGAGGAACCGATGAACGTTTCCTCCTCCTCCTGTCTCCTTCACTACAGGTAGAGGAACCCAGTGACACTTCTCAGCTTTCAGGAACCGTTTTTTGATTTGATTTGGCGCAAATAGTCTCATAATTACGGTACTCCACACTATGCTAGTGAGAATGTAACCCTGGGGTTAAATTTACGGTAAATATGATTAGATTTTTTTATATGTAATTTAATCTATAAATGTACTGTATATATTGTATTTATGTTTTCATTATTTTTACTTTTTTATATTTTATTTTTGTGTGTATATTTTTTTCTTCAATTTTTTTTATTTTAGATAATTCTTGGTACACAAACACACACACACCTGTCAATAACAACAGGCTGTGCGTGTGTGTGTGTGTGTGTGTGTTCTGTGCCGTGCAGCTGTATCTGTGTGGGCTGCCGGGGAAGAAGATGGACAAGCTGCGGCGTGTGGTGAACGCCGCCGGCGGTCTGCGCTTCAACCAGCCCAGTGAGGAGCTCACCCACGTTGTGATGGGAGAAGCGGACCAGGACCTGACGACTTTCTTGTCCAAAGCGACTCACAGGTGAGAAGGTGGGTCGTGGTCACGTCCGTTCCCTCTGACCTGAAGGTGCGATGACGTCGTCGATGTTCTTGCAGACCTCACGTGGTGACGGTTCACTGGCTGCTCGGCAGCTTCTCCAGAGGTTGTCTCCTCCCAGAGGAGGACTTCCTCCATCCTGACTGCCTCCCGCCTGCGCCGGTGGCTCACGGCGCCCCACGGCCCTCCATCGGCCCCCCCGTAGGCAGCCCCAGCACCCCTCGACAGACCCGAGCGGAGGAGGATCTGCTGTCCCAGTACGTGGACGACGACCCGACAGTTGGTGAGTGGCGTTGGTTCTGACGTTGGGCGTTTCACCGCCGCTTCTCATGTCTCGTCTTCAACCCCTCAGTCGACATGCTGCCGCCGCCGCCGGCCGACAGCGACCGCAGGGAGTCGGTCAGCACCGATGTGCAGCCCTGGGCGCAGGAGCCAGACTCCACCCTGCCGGAAGCGAGCGAGGGGGGGCTGTTTGACGGCAAACGTTTCCTCCTCGTGGGCTTCGGGGCCGAAGCAGAGTCGGCGCTCACTCTCCTGGTGACGGAACACGGAGGCCGCGTGCTGACGGGCCGCGTGCGCGTGGTGGCCGACTTCGCCGTGGTGCCGCTGCTGGGCTGCTCGGTGGAGGCCACGGTGGACGAGGTGGTGACGGACACGTGGCTGGTGAGCTCATACACACACACACACACGTTTCACCCGATGTGTGTGTGCGTGTCGTTGATCTGAGGACCGTGTGTGATGCCTCAGGCCATGTGCGTGGAGAGAGCGTGCACCCTGCCGATCTCCTCCAACCCTCTGTTCACGCCGGTTCCCGTGATGGACGGACGTGTTCCCCTGAAGGCTTGCGTCCTGTCCATCAGCCAGTTCACTGGAGCGGAGCGAGAGTCCTTGGTGGAGCTGGCCAAGCTCCTCGGTGCCAGGTCAGCTGACCACTCACATTTTACCATTTGTACAATTATTTTAAAAACATTTCATGGAAAAAATAAATAAGTAATTTATTTATTTCCACATTTTTATTTAAAATCTTAATTCTTTTGGTCATGCCAATTAAAATAAGATACTGTTCTCGGATCACAGTCATCACACACACGATGTGACTTTACATTTGTAAATTTGTCGGATTAATCCTGATTTTTCTAATTTAAACTGGGTTCATCCTTCTTCTTCTCCTCCTCCTTCTGTCTTGCAGCGTCCAGGATTACTTTGTGCGCCTGGCGAACCAGAAGAAGGACATGTTGGCCAGCACCCACCTGGTGCTGCAGAGCCCCGAGGGCACCAAGTACCAGGCGGCCAAGAAGTGGGGGCTTCCAGCCGTCACCATGCGCTGGCTCCTGGAGTCGGCTCGGAGCGGCCAGAGAGCGCCGGAGGAGCGTTTTCTCGTCGACCTGCCGCCCTCTCCAGGTCAGACGCCGTCAGTGCAGCTGTCGCACAGTGAGCCAAGTGATGCCAGTGTCCGGTTGTGTCGTCCTCAGAGAGGGAGGAGGAGAGCTTCGTGGGGGCATCCCAGAGGCTGGCTGTGGTGCCGCCGCCCCCGCTGCGTTCCTCCCCAGAGATCCCTCTGCTGGGTCCTCGGAGTGGGAAGGCTGTGACGCCGCTGGATGTCAGACGCTTCCAGAGCAAAGTGTTCCGCTGCGTGCTGGACAAGATGAAATCCAAAGACGCTGCCGACACACCCGAACACGGCCAGGAGGGCGGCGCTAGAAGGCACGCGGAGCCGCCGTCCCTGCAGCTGGACACGCCGTCCCGCTTCCTGAGCAGAGACCAGCTGTTCAGACCCTCATTCAACGTGAAGGTGCGAGCGCCTCGCCAGCCAATGGGCGCCTGCGCGTCTCATGTGGTGAAGACGCCCAGACCTTGTGGTGTGAACTTTTTTTGCTCCAGGACGCGCTGGGAGCGCTGGAGACGCCGGGTGGACGACCCAAACCGGGGGCGGCGGCGGAGACGCCGCTGACGGACGTCGTCAACAGGAACCTGCAGGTGGCGCTCGCTAACAGCAGCCGCGGCCACAGGGCAGACACGCAGGCCGCGACCGCCAGCCCGCAGCTCACCAGGGCGATGGACAAGGAGGTAAGACCACGCCGGCTCGGGGCCCCTCCCACCCTTCCATGTAATAGTCAATCTGTGTTCAGAAGGTCCCGGAACAAGATGGCAGTCCGTTGGCGGGAGTGGTGATCTGTGTGGGGAAGAAGCTGAGCAAGATGCAGAGTGAACTGAACGCCATCGCCGCCTCGCTGGGAGCCGACTTCAGGTGTGTGTGTGTGTGTGTGTGTGTAACTTAAAAGTAGAAAAAGAAAATTCTTTCTTTTGCAATTTGCAATTTTTTCTGTTTATTTTTTTCTTTCAGTATTTTATTATTTATTTTATTTTATTTTTTTCTGTTTATTACGAGTGACAAGTGGACGTTTTTCCACTTATTTCACTTAGGGTGTGTGTGTGTGTTCGTTCATACGTAATCTGTTGAATTTTCCTCAGGTGGGCGTGCGACGACACGGTGACCCACTACGTCTACCAGGGCCGTGTGGGCGACAGTACGCGGGAGTACCGGGGCGTGAAGGAGAGAGGGCTGCAGGTGGTGTCGCCCCACTGGCTGCACGCGGTTCGTTCACACCGTCTGTGGGTGTCTGGTCGCTCAGGAGACGTGGTCCGCGGGTCTCACCTGTGTTCACCTCTCTCGCAGTGCGCCGAAGAGCAGAAGCACGTCGCAGAGTCTCTGTACCCGTTTACCTTCAACCCCAAGATGAGTCTGAACCTCAGCCAGGTGCCCAGCAGCACCCAGAGGTCCCCGCCGGCCGTGGACCGGGACCACCGGGTACGTCCACAGGTCGACCCGCGTCTGACCGTCTCGTCATGTGCTTAGAACGTCTCCCTTCTTCACGTGTCCCCCAGTCGGATCCGAACGCTGCAGAGGAGACCTCGCGTCACGATGAGAGCGCTGATCCAGAGGAGCTTCCGGAAAGGAGCGGTGGGTGCTGTTGTCTTCTCCCCTCCGGACGCTATGAGTCGGGTCTAGATATGTCAGACGTTGGCGTTGTAATGATCGTCACTTATACGGAGACTCTGGGTCTCAGTTGAGTTCTGTGCTCGCGGTTCTGATCCATCTGACATCCCACATTGGATCGTTCTTCAGACATGTCCGAGACGCTCGAAATGCGTCAGAACCTGCGGAGGCAGCTCCAGGCGATCATGTCGGCCACGAAGCTCACGTCAGGCCGGCGCTCGTCGGTCAGATTGACCCGGAAGGGCTCGGGAGCGGCCGACTCGGGTCCGAACACGCCTGACGGTGTCCGCAGACGCACGCTGGAAGCTCTAAGGTGAGCGGCGGAACCTCTGGAAGCTGCCGGACGTCGGCTGTAACTCGTCCCATCCCCTCCCTCAGGGTGTCCCGAGACGCAGCGCTGGACTTCAACTCGGAGCCGTCTCAGAGCGAGCAGATCGTCTGGGACGACCCCACCGCCAGGCAGGAGCGGGCCAGGCTGGCTGACAACCTGCAGTGGCCCGGGGGTCCCTCTCAGTGCTCAGAGCCGCTCGCCCTGCCGCCGGTGCCTCGTGCTGCCGACACCGCCGCCCACTTCAGAGACTCCATGACCGACTCTGAGCTGGTGGAGATGGGTGAGGAACCTAAAGTCAATCTCTGAATATTTGTCTTCTTTCTAACTAGAATGACTCGTTCCTAGTCACGTCAACACCTTTACACTCTATTTGTATTTTTTTAAGTGAAAATTAGCTTGAAACGAGTGAAAAATGTCAAAAAACAAGTTACTCTTTCAGCTGACGTGTCTGATTTTAGATATTCTGAGGTGAAATAAGACAAATACTCTGACTCTGGATGTTTGCAGTGTGTTCGTAACATGCTAACAACAGTCTGTATGTTAAGATGCTAAGCTAAGCTAACTAGCATTTGACTGTCCTCTCCTCCCACCTGCCAGCGGCTTGTGATGTCATCGAGCAGGAAATGGGCAAAAGTGTGCGAACGCCCCCGTCAGAGGAGTCGGACAAGAGCCTCCTCACCCCCCTTGACCACGGCATCGCCCACCCGCCCGCGGCGCAGGAGCCGGAGGTGTGAACGGGATGTTCTGTTGGCCGCCGCCTCGGATCGGCCCGATCTCACCCTGAGTCTTGTGTCGGTCTCTTAGAGGGAACGTGAGAAGACGCCGCCGAGGTTCCAGCTGTCGTCCCTCAGTCCTCAGGAGCGCATCGACTACAGCCTCCTCATCGAGGAGCTCGGTACGCCACCGACGACCAATGTTTATCTTATTTATAATCAACATGGTTCAAATTCACTTGAAGCTCGATTTTAAATTTTCACTTCAAAATAGAAGAAAAACAAATAAATCTTCCTCCACTGGCCGCTCTGCCCTGCAGGGGGCGTCATCCTGGACAAACAATTCTTTGACCCCAGCTGCTCGCACATCATTGTCGGCACGCCGCTGCGCAACGAGAAGTACATGGCAGCCATGGCGGCAGGCAAATGGATCCTGCACCGCTCGTACCTGGAGGCCTGTCGGTCCGTGTCCCGCTTCATCCAGGTCATCCACTCGCCACTCGTCCGTTCACTCCTTCGTTCGTTCAGCCGGCTGGTGATGACGCGGTGGCGTTTGTGTGGCAGGAGGACGAGTACGAGTGGGGCAGCGGCTCCATCCTGGACGCCTTACCCTCCATCAGCTCGCAGCAGAGGAGGCTGGCGTCGGCCGCCATGCGCTGGAGGAAAACTCTGCAGGGACGCTCGGACGTACGTGACGGATGTCAGCTGCTGGATTCATCCAGTCACCTGTCTTAGTTCTTTTCTTCCTCGTGCTCACCTGCCCCATTTATTTCCTTCACTTTTACCAAATGTTCCGTGTGTGTGTGCGTGCGTGCGTGCGTGCGTGCGTGCGTGCGTGCGTGCGTGCGTGCGTGCGTGCGTGCGTGTGCGTGTGCGTGTGCGTGTGCGTGCTGTCCAGGGAGCGTTCAGCGGATGGACCGTCATGCTGAACATCGACCAGAGCAGAGACTCAGGCTTCAGGCGACTGCTTCAGTCTGGAGGAGCCAAGGTTTGTTTATCAACCCGTTAACATCCACAGGAGCAAACGCTGGATTACCGTAATTACTCTATTAACGCGATCGGGAAACGGTTCCTGGAAGCTGAGAAGTTGTACTTCACAGAGGAGTTGCTGTTATTACGGTAATGATTTTCACTGGCTTCCAGCATAAGTCACTTCTTTTATCCTCCCTCTTCCTTCCCTCCCTCCTCCTCCTCCTCCCTCCTCTTCCTTCCCTCTTTCCTCCCTCCTCCTCCTCACTCCTCCTACTCCCTCTTCCTTCCTTCCTTCCTTCCCTCCTCCTCCTCCCTCTTCCTTCCCTCCCTCCTCCCTCTTCCTTCCCTCCCTCCTCCTCCTCCCTCTTCCCCCCCTCCCCCCCCCCCCTTCCTCCCCTCCCTC
>CAAKHB010005374.1:7556-28608 GCA_901007665.1 Aeoliscus strigatus
GAATTAACTGAACTACTACAACTACTACAACTACTACTGTAGGACTAGTGTTAGTACTACAAGTATTAGTTGTAGTAGTTTCATTGATCGGACAGCCGTGTCTTTAATCGATTATCGATTAATTTCCTCTTTGATGAGCTGTTGCCGCTCTGCTCTCTGCGCATGCGCGGACCTGTCACGACTCTGCGGCAGAAGCAGCCGCTGTTCGGTGGAACATGGCGATGAAGGCGCTCCGAGGGATGATGAACGGGGCAATGAACGAGCTCTCCTCCGCCGTCGGGGGCTCCAGACCCCCGGCCGCCGCCGCCGCTGCCGCTCCGCCTGCCGCCGCCCGGGAGCAGGTGTTGGCGGTGAGCCGGGACTACCTGAGCCAGCCGCGCCTCAGTGAGTCCGCAGCCTCCGCATCGATCATCTGATCAATAACTGTTTCAGATCGTGTTTGGTTCAGTCTTCTCTCTGTAACGCTTTGTTTTTGTTTTGTTATTCATTTTATTTATGTTTTGCAGGCGAGGGACAAAATAATAGAACCACCTGTGTGTCATCACAGATTCACAGATTGACTAAAACTACAACTACATGCACAGATTAAAAAGATGATAAGAGTCATCATCATCTCTCATCTGAGAGACACGTTGAACCCACTGAACAACACTTCTTCACTGTTACAAGAAAGAAAAACAAAAACAAAAAGCAGGACTCGAGCTTTGAACGCACCTGAAGCTCCTCCCCCTGCCACATATCCATGGCAATGATCAGTGATGCTCTGTCACTATGGCAACTCTTACAAATGCCATACTGCCACTGCTGTCAGAGCTCATCAGAATGACTAAATAGTTCATGCTAACCGCTAGCCTTAGCATGAGATAAAAGCTAACCACTAGACTTAGTATCAATTACAAGCTAACCAATAGCATCAGAAACAAGCTATTACAAATGAACTAAAACAAACAAAAAAGAAATGAACAAACTACTAGCCTTAGCGTCACACACAAGCTAGCCACTAGTTTGTGCACCAGCGCTGAAGCGATCGATGATCGGTGGTTTGGTTCTATTGCAGCAGAGAGATTGTTTATGTTGTTGTTTTATGTGTTTTGTGCGTGTGCAGCCTACAAAACGGTGTCAGGGGTCAATGGTCCGCTGGTGATTCTGGACCAGGTGAAGGTGAGAGGCTGCCATCTTTGTTTTCAGCGCCATCAAGTTCAACTTTAACCTTTGACCCCAACAGTTTCCCAGGTATGCTGAGATCGTCCACCTGACGCTCCCTGATGGCACCAAGAGGAGCGGGCAGGTTCTGGAGGTCACTGGGTCCAAAGCGGTAGTGCAGGTGTGTTTTCCAGTAATGTTTACTGTAGCCTGCCACCAGAGGGCATTGTTGATCTGTTTTGTATTTGGCATCAGACGAAATGACAGGTCTGAGATGGCATGTTGATAAAACGAGTAAATCCAGTGAATTTGAGACAAACACAGAAAGCTGAAGGACGTCAGATAGAACACTGACGTCTCTCTCCCCCCCCCCAGGTGTTTGAGGGGACGGCAGGTATCGATGCCAAGAAGACCAGCTGTGAGTTCACAGGGGACATTTTACGGACCCCTGTGTCTGAGGACATGTTGGGTATGAGACACACACACACACACACACAAACACACAGCAATGTGTTACATGAATTTAGCTTGGACATGAACGATAACATGTACGATATAATATATATTGAATAAAACTTTGTGTGTGTGTGTGTGGTTGCAGGCCGTGTGTTCAATGGATCTGGTAAACCTATCGACAGAGGACCTGCTGTCCTGGCTGAAGACTTCCTGGACATCATGGGTGCTGAATCACAACTCACTCGAGTGCTGTTGAGGATTCTCCTATATGAGACACTTTGTGTGTGTGTGTGTGTGTGTGTGTGTGTGTGTGTGTGTGTGTGTGTGCGCCTTCAGGTCAGCCTATCAACCCTCAGTGTCGTATCTACCCTGAAGAAATGATCCAGACGGGCATCTCAGCCATCGACGGCATGAACAGCATCGCCAGGGGGCAGAAAATACCCATCTTCTCTGCAGCAGGGCTGCCGCACAATGAAGTACACACACACTCACACACACACTCACACTCTCTAATCACTGTTTCACGTTACTGAGACGCGCTAATTTCCTGAGCGAGATGTTCTGTGTGTCAGTTAATTAAACGTGATGCGTCTCATTGATTCATTAATTGTGTCTCTTCTTTTTAATTAGCCGCTTTAATTAAACTAAAAGCTACTGAGATTTCTCCTGAAATGAAGCTGAAGACGAGAAGCACATCTTCTATTAGTATTATTGTTATCATCCGCTGCCCGTGTCCCCGTCAGATCGCTGCTCAGATCTGCCGACAGGCCGGTTTGGTGAAGAAGTCCAAGGATGTGATGGACTACAGCGAGGACAACTTCGCCATCGTGTTTGCCGCCATGGGGGTGAGAGCGTCCGTTTCCTCAGGGACGTCTCTGCTGTGACTCACTGTGACTTCCTGTCTCCACTAGGTGAACATGGAGACGGCCCGCTTCTTTAAATCAGACTTTGAGGAAAATGGATCCATGGACAACGTCTGCTTGTTCCTCAACCTGGCTAACGACCCCACGTATGACCTCTCACCTTCTCACCTTCTCATTTCAAGTTCTTTGTTTTTTTTGGAGGTGGACATTTTTGTCCTTGATTCTTTAACACCGACGGTATCGCCAGAACTATATTCAAACTAGCATACGTTGGAGTACTGTAATTACGCAACTATTTGAGATAAAAAAAGTTGAATATAATATAATATAAGACACAAGTATTTACACTATTCAGTGACTTTGAGTGTTGGGGGGCAGGCCCAGCGGTGGAGGAGGACACTCGCCATCAGGTTTCATTTAACCATTCAACGCCCTGTCGCTACATTTGCGCTAGAATAGTTTTAGCATTGTTTTTGGAGTTCCATAATTATACAACTATTTGTCCTATCAGAGAATGGTTCCTGAAAGCTGAGAGGTGTCACTCGGTTCCTCTACCTGGTGTGAACAAGACGCTTGGAGTTCAGTTCCTGAAAGTTGACAACAGCCATGTTGCTGTCATTACCGTAATCCCATTCACTCTGTTCCTGGAAGCTGGTAGGTCATTACCGTAATGACAGCAACTTGGCTGTGAAGTGCAACTTCAGCTTTCAGAAACCGTTTTCCGCAAATAGTTGTGAAATTACGGTAGTCCAAAGTATGATAGCACACATGTATTGGCAGCAATGGCACTGGTGTTGAAGTGTTTTTTTCAGTGTTCTTTTGATCTGTTAGAACAAAATTTGAATTCCAAACTTTCTTGGGAGAGACGAAGAAATATGTAACACATCCAAACAGAGGCCAAGAGTGTTGTGACAGTAATGAACAGACTGCGTCTTCCTCCAGCATTGAGCGGATCATCACGCCCCGTTTGGCTCTGACGTCAGCGGAGTACCTCGCCTATCAGTGTGAGAAGCACGTGCTCGTCATCCTCACAGACATGAGCTCCTACGCCGAGGCCCTGCGAGAGGTCAGGAACACGCTGAGAGGGTTCGTGCCCAGACAAGACTAAAGTCACCACATAGACTCACACGTTCACTCCTCCCAACTCCTGCTCAGGTGTCGGCGGCCAGAGAAGAGGTGCCGGGGCGCCGCGGCTTCCCCGGGTACATGTACACCGACCTGGCAACGATCTATGAGCGCGCCGGCAGAGTGGAAGGACGGAATGGCTCCATCACTCAGATCCCGATCCTGACCATGCCCAACGATGGTACACACACACACACACACACACACACGTTATGTATATATAATATAACGTGTATATTAATAGTCTTTTATTTTTTATCCAAAGTTTCAAAGACGTCTGTGATTAATTCATGTTCAATTGGCATAATTTTCTACTCACATTTACAATAAAAATTTGTCTTTTGGTCGGTTATATTTGCTCGGCCAACACAGAATTCCAGCTCATAGATCTGGGAAAGTCACATGACGCAACACGTAGTTACATTTCTTGAGAGGTGACATGAGGCTACGTCGTACCCTACCCCATACCCTACCCCGTACCCTACGCCGTACCCTACGCCGTACCCTACGCCGTACCCTACGCCGTACCCTACGCCGTACCCTACCCCGTACCCTACGCCGTACCCTACGTCGTACCCTACCCCGTACCCTACCCCGTACCCTACGCCGTACCCTACGCCGTACCCTACGCCGTACCCTACGCCGTACCCTACCCCGTACCCTACGCCGTACCCTACGCCGTACCCTACCCCGTACCCTACGCCGTACCCTACCCCGTACCCTACGCCGTACCCTACCCCGTACCCTACGCCGTACCCTACCCCGTACCCTACGTCGTACCCTACCCCGTACCCTACCCCGTACCCTACCCCGTACCCTACCCCGTACCCTACCCCGTACGGTGTGGATTTGACCCAGAAGCAGAAAGTGAATGCAGCTGTGTTTCAGACATCACTCATCCCATCCCGGACCTGACGGGTTACATCACTGAGGGGCAGATCTACGTGGACCGGCAGCTCCACAACAGACAGGTGATCAGTTTCTGAAACTGCGTATGTGTGAACCCGCGTGTGCATGGACGGCAATCATGTAGGTGTGACTGTAGGTCAGAGGTCCCTGCTGTCCATGCTAACTGCTGTCCTCCCCCTGCTGGATCAGATCTATCCTCCCATCAACGTGCTGCCGTCTCTCTCACGTCTGATGAAGTCAGCCATTGGTGAGGGAATGACGCGTAAAGACCACTCCGATGTTTCCAACCAGCTCGTAAGTCCACTGTGGGGCGTGGCCACATACAAACAAAAAAAAAAACAATACTTCAACTCAACCCACTGTGATGATGTCACTGGAGCTACAGCCACTTCTTCTGCACAGTATATGCCAAAGAAGTGTGTGTGTGTGTCTGTGTGCAGTATGCGTGTTACGCCATCGGGAAGGATGTCCAAGCCATGAAGGCGGTGGTGGGGGAGGAGGCTCTGACAGCTGACGACCTGTTGTACCTGGAATTCCTCACCAAGTTTGAGAAGAACTTCATTTCCCAAGGTGCACCGGGGTGACGTGTGGGGGGGTCATAAACTAAACTGTGAACACAAAGGAGCTCAATTAACAGATGTGTAAGGTTATCCAGGTCTTACATACAGTCTGTGATCACAGACAGAATAGCCTTTACGTAATACAAAGTGGGCGGGGCCTAATCCCTGACGACAGTGACTTTTTTATTTAAGGATTTAACTTCCTGCTTACTGTTCGTGCATCTAGGCGCGTATGAGAACCGAAGCGTCTTTGAGACCCTGGACATCGGCTGGCAGCTCATGAGGATCTTCCCCAAAGAGATGCTGAAGCGGATCCCTCAGAGCACCCTCGCCGAGTTTTACCCCCGAGAGGCTAAACATTAACCCCTCACCTGTCCGCCCGCCGCTTCCGTCACCGCGGGCGAACTGCCCCTGTCGCCGCTGCATACGTACAGTGTCGTGTTGTGCCGGCACATGGTGCATCATGCACTGCATTGCTGTCACCAGTCCGCACATCCATGTGGCCGTGGCAACCATAGACATAACGCTGTGTAGCAACCAGAACCAGGAGGAGGATTCACAGTGTGGGACCAGCTGAGGACGAGGGCTCACGGGACGCTCACAGGTTCTTCTTCGGAATGTGCTTCCGTTTTTGTTCCGGTGTGTCATGTTGGTTAGACAACGCTCTGTGGAGAGTTTGGTGTTGTGAACGACATTGTTTCTTGACGTGTGTCTCCGTTAACACTGTTAAAAGTCTTTTGCGGGCTGACTCGTCGTGTAAATCAGCATGCATGTGGAGTGTTTGCTGTCAGTGCCTGAAGAAATAAATGCTACTGCATCAGTGTTTCTTCTTTCATCCATCTGTCACCTGTGAACCAAAGCATCTCCGATCAGTATTTGGATGCCGGCAAACATTTGATTTTATTGGTGAATTAACTACATGTGTTTCTGCTCGGTCACAGAACAAATGTCCATCCATTTTTTAAAATCAACGATGCAAAGATGTTTTCTGACTCTAAATCAGTCATTTATAAGGTTTATGACCTCTAATATCGGCTCCTCGGTCTGAGACACACATCGCTTTACGACTAATTTCTGCTGATACAAATTGGATCAAACAGAAGAGGCCAGCAGTCGGCGGCGTCCTCTCAGGACCAAAATGTATCTGCTCTGTTATTAAAAAGTGCCAAAGAGGTTGTCGACACACAAATAAGAACCCACACAGCCTTGACTGCCGCTTGGGAATCACACAGGAAGAAAAAGTGCCAGCGCTTGTAAACAGAAGAAAAAGCCTGCAGCAGTTTGGAACGTTTGAAAGAAACAAAGGTTCAACGTGGGACGTGTGGAAACAACAGTATGTAGATAATGAGAATAAAAACCACAATACTCCATTGGAGCTTCAGTATGACTGAAATTGTTTTTTGTTTTTTTAATTCAAATTAATCGTTTGTGCGTAACACGGCGTGAAACGTTTGAACGTAGTAGCTCTGAACATTAGACGACGAAGAGAGAAGAGAAAGAAAAGGATGCAGGAGTCAACCACATCCAAAAAAAAAATGATATAACAAAATCGGAAATAGAAAAAATCAATCTTTATCCAGAGCTTTTCATAAAAAAGTAACCCAGAAAACACCACCTTTTCCCAATAAACGAGTGGACGAATTTACTTAAAATCACGCAAATCGTTCGTGGAACTGCGAGATTTAGCAGAAAACCTCGCGTGAGCCGACGTGTCCTCCGAGCTCAGCAAACATGGCAACGTCAGCGGCCGTTTTCACCGACAAAGTTCGCACACACTTGGGAATACGGGATAGCCCGCAGGACGGGAGCCGGAGGTTCGTGGTTCGGTCGGGAGCCGGAGGTGACAGGTAAACATGGTTGTCTTAGAACGGAGCTAATGCTAACATGCTAACGCGCGTTCCGACGTCAGCTCGTCGGTTTCCGGCATATTCTTCATGATGGACCGCGTGTGAGATGTTCGTGTGTGAAGACGCTGGAGAAGATTCTGAGGAGAACTCCGCTCTGAACTCTGAGTTCGTTCTCAGGAAGTGGCGTCACAGGGAACGAACGGTTGCTCCTCTGCTTTGGAACGTTCAGACACATCATGGAAGGTCTGTCACCATGTCATTACTTTGATTACGTCACACTGCAAAGTCTCTCCTCCTACACCTTTACAACTACAGATTTAAAATCATACTGGGACAAATTTAAAAAGCAAACACATTAAACTAGCAGGAACAGGTCACTGTTAATAATTAGCAGGCTAGCAAGGGTTCTGTTTGTTTCTTTTCTCATTTCCAACTCCTTACACCTTGTTATCACCCAGGGCCCACTCCAGAAAGCAGGTTTAGTGAAAATCCAGAAATGAGGAAAATTGCAGATTTTTTTAGTTATATTGTCATATAAATTTAAGTCTTTAAAATATCATAGGTTTGTATGTAGTCATCAGGAACTGCAATAAGGAAAAATCTGCAGTCTCTCAGTTCAGATGAACTAACTCAGGATTTTGTGACAGTGAAAAGCAATTGAGATTAACTATTGTTTAAAAACAACCCAAAATGTTTAATAGAATATTGGATTAGAGTCCTCGACTGTGTTCGCTGGCCGTTTGAGATTTAACTCCTTTTGTCATGAATGACTTTTGTCAAGTCTCTCATCAAAAGAACTTCCCACCACACCGTTCTATCTGCTGGAGTCACCATTCCGACAAGCCAGTGTCGTTCCTCAGCCGCCCACAGTGAGGCGCTGTTGGTCTGTGACAGCCTGCTGATAAAAAGAGTTTTATCATCCATTAATGAAGTTAGAGGTGGAGAACATCGCCACTGCGCACTCAGACGAGATGACGTGCAGCTTTTC
Source organism: Aeoliscus strigatus (assembly GCA_901007665.1). Lineage (NCBI taxonomy): Eukaryota > Metazoa > Chordata > Actinopteri > Syngnathiformes > Centriscidae > Aeoliscus > Aeoliscus strigatus. The sequence goes on from CAAKHB010005374.1 coordinate 15,448, forward strand.
CAAAACGCCAGCAGGTCATGCGTGAAAGTTGAACTCAGAGACGAGAGCCGGTGAAGTGCCGGCAGCGTCTGATACGGCCTGTGTGTGTGTGTGTGTGTGTGTGTGTGTGTTTTCTCAGGAGCTTTGTGGAAGATGAAAGCGCCGCTGTGCAGCTAAACCCTAAACTTTGTGCGGCTGGGAGACCAGGAAGAGACACTGAGATAAAGCCGAGCTGTGTGGAGGTGCCGCTTCCTGTGCGGGGTTCTTTTCCACTGACGGAAATGTGTTCCAGACTGGTGTAGCATTGAATCATATGGCCGGACATAAAACCAGGACTGTCATCACACGGTCGCAATTTGAGTTCTGTTTGCAGCGTGGCGTTGAGCTGACGCGTGAGTTGTCATGAATTAAATATAATATCTGACTCTCATTAGGAAATGTAGATTAACCTACGGTATCCTTGCAGATACCTGGATACCTACTTGCAGATACCTGGGAGTACCGTATTTATGCAACTATCTGCCCTGTCAGAAAACATTGAACGGTTCCTGAAAGCTGAGAAGTTGCATGCACTGGTCACTGAATTGTCCTATCCATCCATCCATCCATCCATCCATCCATCCATCCATCCATTTTTTACTGCTTATCCGGGACCGGGTTGTGGGGGCAGCCGAGTGACATAGTCACTCCAGCGTGTCCTGGGTCTCCTCCCAATTGGGCATGCCTGGAATACCTCCCTAGAGAGGCACCTCCACTGGCTCCTCTAGATGTGAAGGAGCAGCGGTTGTACTCCGAGCTCCTCCCCCTATCTCTGAGGGAGCGCCTTGCCACCCTACGAAGGAAACGCATTTCAACCGTTTGTATCCGAGATCTATTTCTTTCGGTCACAAAGTTCCTGACCATAGGTGAGGGTAGGAATGTCGATTGATCTTCACCACGACGGACCGGTACAGACAGCATTACTGTGGCTGCTGCGCCGATCCACCTGTCAATGTCACGCTCCATCCTAAACCTCACTCGTGAACACGAGCCCAAGGTATTTAAACTCCTCCACTTGAGGCAGTGACTCCTGTCCTATAGAGACTGTACGGCCCCCAATCCCATACTCCAGGAGTACCTTCCACAGGATGCCGAGAGGGACATGGTCGAATGCCTTCTCCAAGTCCATAAAACACATGTAGACTGGTTGGGTAAATTCCCATGACCCCTCAAGCACCCTGTGGAGGGTGTAGAGCTGGTCCAGTGTTCCACTGCATCGTTCCTCCTGGATCCGAGGCTCGACTATCGGTCCAATTCTCCTCTCCAGTACCCTGGAAGAGACTTTCCCAGGGTTTGAGGAGTGGGATGTCAATGTGGAGCTATTGTATGAAACAGCAGCACTCTTTTTAATTCCACTTTTTAAAACTGATGCTTAAAAACCTTCATACCATAAAACCTCTTTTTTCATTCTGCACACTCGCTGCTTGCATTCGTCAGCACACTGATATTTGAGAGTGGTCATCAGGAGAAACAGCCACTGCTTTCTGCCGGGAGGAGACTGTGTGTTCATGCTGGTTTGTTGAACTGCTGCTGCTGCGTGTGTGTGTGCGCGTGTCAGATGTGTGTGTGTGCATGCATTTTTCTGTACACACTCATTTTACGCAATTTTACGCAAATGAGGGCCAAAGAGCCTTTTAATTAGACTCAAACAGGGACTATCTCATCCATTTTGTAATTCAGTATCACTCTTAATTATCTGTGGCATTATCATTCAGTGGAGCGTGTGTGTGGCGTCAATAAGAAGTCTAAAGGGTAGATAAACACACGCTTCCTGCGCAGCAGTGGAATTATTCATGAGCTGTCACAGTGCGTTCCCAACCACAGAACACTACGATAATTGAAATAACGATGTTAAAATATTTATGCATGCTTACACATGTTGGATGTTCCTGCCCGGTCACGTGACCCTGACGGGACCAACGGGAACGGAGTGGCTGGTTGTGCGTAGTGGCAATGTGGCACACAGTGCTAGCCGTTAGCATGTTGGGATAACTGTTGTTACGTCTGATGGAAACACAAGGATCTCCGATCACCTCTGACCTGTTATGGCCAGGTCATCGGTTTTTACTTGCTGTACGTAGTGCGGTAGTGCCCCAGCTGTCAACAGAGCAAATAGTGTTCTGTAAATACCTCTACTACCTGCAGAGGGTGCTGTTTCTCAGCTATGACCAGCGATTTTATGTATTTGTGCACGGTAAAACAGTCTGTAAGGGACGCCAGACACTTCCTGTCTGGCAGGAAGCTGCAGAGGTGATTTCCTGTCAGTCACAGCCAACAGGATCAAGTTCCAGCAATGATGGCGTGCAGAGCGTCATTCATGTGGAATGATAACAGACGAGTAGTTATTAGCATGTGTGTTTCATACGTGTGTGTGTGTGCTGGCCTGCATGTGAACTGTGAGCATTTTAAGAGCAGAGTTGAGGATGATGGCGCTCACGATACCCCCCCCCCACACACACACACACACTCCTCGAGCGGAGACACATTGTTTGTTGTGACAGGCGCTGAAATCCATTTCCCGTATCTGTCATGTGCCGGACGGATCCGTTTGAACTCTCTATCTGTTTGTGCCTCGTGGATTTGTTCGAGTATCTGTACGTGACACCGAGGCTTAGAAAATGGCAGCAACCTCCCCTACCCCTCACACACACACACACACACACAAGCCCCTCAGGAAAGTAACGGAGCGGAAAAGGTGTACACAAAGTGTGTGTGAGGCGTGAACACGCAGCAGGGTGTGTTGGAGGTTATTACCCATCCTGCCTCTGCCGTTATTCAAACATGAGCTGGCTGCTGGGGGATGGGGGGGGGTGTCACTTGTTAGGAGACAAACTGGGGACGGATGGAGCGGAGAAATCAACTGGAAAATACTGCTCCTCTGCTTGTCTCCTTTTCTCTGTCTTGTCTCGTCCTCTACCTGTTGCAACATTTCCTCTCCTTGTCCTTCCTCTCCTCATCACGATCTCCTTGTCTCTATGTCTCCTTGTTGCCTCTCTCCTTGCTGTCTGTATTCCTCCTTATCTTGTCTCCTCATCACATCTTCTTGTCTCGATGCCTTCTTGTTGTCTCCTTGTCGCCTCTTCTTGCTCTCTGTCTATCTTCTTGTCTCCTCATCTCTTGTCCCTTTATCGTCTCTGTGTCTCCTCTCTCCTTTCCTGTCTGTATGTCTCCTTCTCTGTGTGTCTATGTTGCCTCCATGTCTTCATGTCTTTGTTTCCCTGTTGTCTCTGTCTCCTCGTTTCTTTCCCATTGTCTTTGTCTCCTTGTCTCCTCTTCTCCTTTTTCCTCCTCATCACTGTCTCCTTGTTGCCTCTCTCCTTGCTGTCTGTATGTCTCCTCTTGTCCTTTTCTGTGTCTCTGTGCACTCATCCAACTCCACTAACAATAGTTATTTGTACTTAAATACCCAAAAATGCAGTGACCGTAACAGCAAACACACATCTATTTAATAGTAAAACTAAAAACATTTAAAATGGCGATAATAATTTTTTTTTTTTTAAAGTAAAATGCCGTAAATTGTTTCGACAGGAAGTATTTCATACATGTGCAGAACAAACTATCAAATGGGGTTTCCTGTACGGCTTAGGTACGACAGTCTCATCTCATAACTTGTTAAAAACCTGCCACATGTGAACAAGGTCAAACATTCCTCCTCAGAGATGAATCCGTTTTTTCAGTCAGTTTGCATCATCGCTCGCACAGACGCCGCTGGTGTGGAGTCGATCTGACAGTGAGTGCAAAGCCCATCCACGCACCCTCAGATTACACCACGTGCTGGCGCGTCTATGGCGACCGAAGGGTGAATAAACCATGCAGGGACGGCGATTTGTTTGTGACAGATGTGCAGTCGTCGTCTCTTTATCGGAGTTTCTTCCCTGGTGCCGCCGATCAGAGCTGCTGCGCATGTTTGTGTGCGTCTGCAGGCGTCGCATCTGATTGATGCTGGCAGGTGTTGCATCCCTTACACACACGCACACACACAGTGACATCTCATTACCACCCGGGCCGTTCAAAAACCAGGCTCGCCGGGCCGCGGGAACCCCGGGAGTCACAGGCGGAATGCTAAAGAAGTCGGACGCTTTTTCCCGCGTGGCTTTCAGATAAGATCGCCGGATGATGTGACAGAGAGGAATGAGAGCTGACGCCTCCCCGCCTCGGCCCGTCTCTGCTCAGCCGCTGTGGCCGGCGGTCGGCCAAGATAAAGAAAATGCAGACGAGAGCTGACAGATGATGAAGACGGCATGCGCACAAGAGCAAAGTGCAAACAGGAGGCGAGAGAGGATGAACTTCAGGAAGAGTGTGGAAGGAAGGTTGAGAAGTAAACACACCTGGAGTTAGCCGTTAGCGGGTTGTGCTTTACACCCGCAGTCCAAGTCGTTTCCCGGGCGTCCGACAGGAGGTCGCTAGCTGGAACGTCCTCCCACTCACGTCACGTGTCCGTCCAAGTTCAGAATCCAAGATGGCCTCAGCAGCTCAGTATAAACTGATCAAACTGTTCTTGTATCACTGAGGTCTTTGTTCATTTCATGACTCAAACACACACAACTAACTAACTATTTGATCTGTTGTCAGGGAATGCTGTTACGGTGTAGTTGGACATAGAAATCCACGGAACTAGTGCAAGAACGACCTTCTTCCAACCAGATATGTTGTGATGAAAGTAGAGTCACAGACTTGGGTACTTGACTTTGAGTAGAATAGAATAGAATTCATGTTACAACAGCTAAAAAGGAAAAAAGTAAAATCTTCAAATCACAAATTACTAGCAAATCTAGCTTTTATTGGTGCAGTTTGCTGCAACACACCATCAGTTCAGTAGTGCAGTGGTGTCTCTGGCTGCTGACCAGTCTGCTGAAAGATGCTCAGTCAGAGTGCAGCTGCTTTTGGTTGAAGTATCGTGATCGTGCAGAAAACAAGGACCACACCGGTGTCCAAGTTCATCTCGGGCCAGCGTCCTCATAGTCAGCGCATGCTCGGAGTGATGGCGTCGTCTGAACCCTCGACATGGAACCAGGGAAAGAGTCATCAGGTTTCAGGGTCTGACTCCTTGTTGAGCAGCTGATAAATGAAACACACAAAAAAAATCGTTGAGTACGTAAGGAAACACCACACACTAATGGTGCGATGGATGCGTCGGCTCGTCGATTCATCAGGCTGCACAGGAGACTTAAAGCCATGTACAATTAACAGGAACAGAATGAGGAATGTCAGTGGCCTTCCTCTCCCCCTCCATGTCCTCCTCCTCCTCCACCCACCTCATCTTTTCCTTTTACCCCCCCACTCATCTTTGTCTCCCCTGACCTCATCCTCTGCTTCACACTGACAAGCAGCTCAGCAGAGCTGCTGAATTAGCTGCATATGTGTGTTTGTGTGTGTGTGTGTGCGTGTGTGTGCGTGTTCGTCCTGCGATCGCTGATCAGGCAGTTTTTGCTCACAATATGCAGATCCAGCCCTATGCTGGCGTCTGGAGTGTGTTTGTGTCTAATCAGAGCACAGCGGACAGGTCAGCGCCGGTGGGCGAGCGTGCTGATGATAAAAGGGAATGTTTAAAAACGGAGCCGTTAGCGCAGCCTAAGATGATCACGTCCTCCGCCGGCAGCCGACCCCAGCGTTTGTTGTTCATCTCTTCCAATTATAAGTTGGAACTGCTGGATTTGTTGCAAAAAGTTTGTGTAAAGTTTTGTCGTTGTGTTTCCAAATCAGTCACTTTCTCCCATCGATCCGTTACAGATTGTTTTCTCAGTGAATCCGTTTAACGTCCCGGAACTGACGTCAGATGACTGTGGACTAATGACAGTTCACTACTGATGGATTTGTGGCTGCAGCCTTCATTCTTGTGCCCGAGCAGCAGAAGAACATCAGAGCCTGTTAAAACAACGGTCGTAATAATCCAAGTTCAGCCACGACACAGCTGTGGAAGTGATGCATCACCATGGCAACGGCTGTGAAAGGCTGCGCCGGTGTCCGAGGTCAAATGGAAGCCATAAAGAGAACAAGACGCTGTGCGTGTGTTCGTGTAACAGGATCTAGGTTTACCAAACACTAGGAAACCGATACACCCACTAAACCCGCAGGTGAAAGTGTGTACTTGCAGTATTGACATAAAGCGTGTGGCCTGCCTGCGTGTGTGTGTGCGTGCGAACACATACGTGATTGTTATCCAAGTGTCGGATCAGAGCACATAAGGAGCTCAGTGACCGATATGTGACTCTGTCTTTCCTTCCTCTTTGTCCTCTAATCTTCCGCCCGTCGCTGCAGCTCGTTCATCCGACACCATGTGACCACACACACCAGCTCGTGAACGGTGTTGTTTGGTGAATCGCTCCGTGGCTCTGTGGTAGACATCAGCAACAGTTCTTTTAGGTGGACTGAAACATGAGAATATGTTCAGTAAAAAGATTTGTTCACCAGACTCCCCTTGGCGATCTTGGCATTTGAGAAGTTTCATCACAGAATTATGGTGATGAACGCAGAACATGTTCCAGATATTAGTGAGTGATTTGAGTCAATCAGTTGTGTCAGTTGTTTGCAGGAAACGAACCAACGAATCAGATTCACTCGCAGCAGTTCGGTTACGTACTCAGCTGAACTGTGAATCAAACGACTCGTTTCAGTACAATTTGTTAACCTCAAAGATTCCTTCTTTCAAACAAATCATTCACAACCAGGCAATCCTACCCAGCAGTTGTCAGCCGTAGGCCAGATGTCACTGTTAATCGGACAGATGTCACATGTGTGCTGAGAATGAAATCAGATTGTTCTGGACTCTGGGTTCATTTGTACGATTTTTCCCAGAGGCCTTTTCCTGACAATCGGCCCAGAACACATCTGGATGTCACAACCAGTCAGAGCAGTGACATGCGTGACATCACACAGACACAGGTTGTTTTCTGTTCTGTGAATGTGTCCACGCCCACACGGACTTAAGCCATCTTTTTTTTCTCTGTTTTCCCCGGCACTGTATCAAGAATTTTTGCATCCAAATGAATCAATTGTGACTGAACCAACAGGCTGTATTTCATACTCCAGACCTGTAGGTGGTGCTGAAAGTCACCAAAAACGGAGAAGAAGAGCCAGTACAGCACTTCTTTGTCTGTGAGAAAGTAGAACCATCCAAAACGGGATGGTGTCAGAGTTATTGCGGTAACATGATCCACTCACGAGTCACTGACTCCTGAAGTAAACATAGAAAACACTGAATAACTGATCTCGGAGCGGTGTTTCCGTGTTAATTCAACTGTCCAATTTGTGATTTTTGAAATACTTACAGAAAATTATGAAGATCTTGTCGGGGTTACTACAGTACCAAGATCTCACTTTCAGTCGCTGTTGCTTGAAGGCAACGGAGAAAAACTGTGAAAAAAACTAAACCCAGTGGTGAAATTCAACGTGGAGCTACGAGACAGACAACTCAAAAGAAGAAACGCTCAGGACTTTAAATGGAACAGACTCACTATCTGCAGCAGCACCAACACAGCAGAAAGAGGACGAGGTCAAAGCCTGGAGGTCGGGGGTGGGGCAATGACACCTCGATATGGAAAGTTTGAGGATTCATCGTCCAGACGTGAAGCCGAGGGCGGAGAATTCAAATGTTTTCAACCTGAGACCAGATTTGAAAAAAAGTGATTCCAGGATCCTTTTGGATGATCGGACAGAACGATGGAAAACGTGTGTTTACACAATAAACCATCTTTGTGTGGATGTGGCCTCAGAGAAGTGGTGTGTGTGTGTTTCCCCCTTGGTGTTAATTCCAGATGTTGACTCTGTGTAATTAGCCCTCTAATGTGCTGTGACAGACGCGTCAGTGATTTATCGCGTGCGTCGTGTTTCTCTCTGTGTCAACACCCTGACTGAAGGCGGCTTGCCATCTCTGCTCTCCCTCCGTCTCTCTCTCAGAGCTGTCAGAGCTAATGTGTTTCCTCTGACACACACACACACACACACACTCCCAATCACTTTCAATAAAGCTGCTCCTCTCTCAGCGCACCGATCAATAAAATCAATCAGTCTTGACAAAGTCATTTGTTCATCAATGGTGCACAGCTTCCGAACTATCGTTGTGTTTTTCTCCTCTGGTTCCTCTCCGAAGATCAAAGGTCAAACGACTCAGCCAGCTGATGGTGAGTGAGCAGCTCGGCGCCGATTGGAAGTGGCGTTATAACCAGTAACGTGGCATGGCATTTGCCATCGAACTGAAACCACGCAGCGGTTTGCTCATGTGCCTCCTGCTGGTGGCAGACAGCTACTGCAACACATGAATGCTAAATGGACCTTTCACAAACTCAGACTTTGAAATGGACTTTTTCATTTTTTATTTGTCGTTTTGTCATCTGACTGAATCTCAAATATAAGTTATTTCTTCCTGTATTTGTCACAGTGAAGAGGTGAAACTATGTTTATCTCATTAAATTATCTTACAGTTTTTTACAATGTTTGTTTGTGGTAATGTGTTATTTTTCTGGTGTGACAGCAACTCAAATTGTTTTACAATCGTTTACCCACACAGTTGCTGGTTTATGTAATATTTGCATCAGAAATGAGTTGTGTTCTCTGCGCCGGTTGCTCATGTTCCAATGAACTGATTATTTCACGTCCTATTTTGAATTATTCATCCGCTTGTTTCTCTGATCATGTTGATTGACAGCATGGGTATGAGTGGAGCTGTGTTAGGACGGAAAGACGAGCGCATCCAACTTTGACCAAGTCAGACATTTCAACGCCAGAACCAGCTGACGAGCTTCATGCTAAACACCCGGATTGGTCGTTTGCGTCCGTGTATGAGCGTCTGCGTGGTAATGAGCCTTTTCCCGCTGAGACACTGGAAATGGATCTGATGAGAACTTTCAGTGAGAGGAAGTCGCATTCATGAGCGCTGGTTTGGATCGGTGCCGCACTACTGCTCGGGAGGGCGTCACTGTGATGTGGTGCCGCGTCGTGTGTTCAGCTGCCAGAGTCGTTTACATCACACACTAGGCTCCGGTCCACACACACACACACACACACACACACTTAAACACACCCTGTAGATGTTTCTGTGTGTGGACCATGTCATTGCAATAATTCCATTCCAGGAACCAAGAATACTTCAAACCATGTCTTTGCCCTCTGAAGCCTTTTAGAGCAAGCAACGCAGGCATGCACCCACTCATGCACGCGCGCACAAAAGCTTCTCCTCATATCTTTGTCCATATCTGCTGCTGGTTGATAGAAAACTGCTTTTGATGTTTTTTCCACATGTGTCATCACCATGACAACAACACGTAAACCTGTGTTTGAAAACGGTGTTTGAACAAAGGTGATTCATTTTAGGTTTGAGATTCTTCTTGATTCTTCCTAGAAGAATCTAGATGGTACAGATGGATGACGAGTTTCAAGCAGAAGGTGCAGGAACCAGGTTGAGGTTCAGGTGTGGGGACGTGCAGATGGTTTCTTTGTCCCCCTCTATCACCTCTAGTATCTGCAGTACTACAGTACAACGCGTCATAAGTCAAAAGTTCTACGTGCGTCGAGAAGTTTTACCGTCACACTGCAAAAATTCAATATCTTATCAAGAATATTTGTCTCATTTCCAGTCCTAAAATCTCTTTACACGAAAATAAGACACATCAACTCAATACTTGGTAATAACTAGACAATTTTCACTTGTTTCAACCAAATTTGTACTTAAAAATAGAAAAGTCTGCCAGTTGGGCAAGATATTTTTCTAATTCCAAGCAAAGAAATATTTTTCTACTTGAAGATTTTCTGCTTATTTCAAGGGAAAATTGGCTTGAAACAAGTGAAAACTGTCTATAAAACAAGTTACTTTTTTAAGGTGATATATCTGTGTATAGTGTAAAGAGATTTGTCTGGAAATGAGTCATTTTGATCAGACATGAGACAAATATTGTTGGTAAGTTTTCGTTTGTGCAGTAGAGCAGTTGTCTTTTATGTTCAACTTCCTCATAGGTTGCGCAGAGAAGGACTGTCCAAGGTGACGCTGCTGGACACAAAAGCGGTTCCGGTCTCAGCTCGTGTCCAGTCCGTGTTCAGGTCCGTCTGCTCCATGGCGCCAGGTGAGCAGACGTTCTGGCTGGAGGTGGGAATTTAAATTCAGTCGACTTTCCACTTTCTCACCTTCAGGCTGCGTGATGTCTGATTTGACTGGTCTATTTCTGGCTGCCTGGTCCAAGGTGTGTGTGTGTGTGTCAGACTCACCTCAGTAACCATCTGAATATAAAGGCGTCTGGTCTCATGCTTCAACATGTCACTCCTTCCCTCCTGTACCTGCTCCTGAGTCTTGGTTGACTCTTCAGGCTCTCGTTCATTTTCGTGGCGATACGAGAATGTATCCATGTCATTGTGCATCCTCATCAGAACATCTGTAAACCGTCATGTAAATTTCATGTCTATTGTAGCTAGATGGACGTTTTCGCCTTCTCTTGTTTTTCTCTTTTTTCACCCCATGTAGAATACGTCATTATCTTACGGTAATTACGGTATTCCAAAGTATTCAATCTGGAATGACCAAGGAAGACGTCCATCGGTCCCTGAAAGTTGACAAGTTACACTTCACAGCCAAGTTGCTGTCATTACGGTAATGTCTCACTGGAGTGACGGATTACCGTAATGACAGCAACATGGCTGTTATCAATTTTCAGGAACCGATATAGGAACCGACGTTTCTTCCTTCTCCGAGCTCCTTCTTCACACCAGGTAGTGATAGTGATACATTCAAGAACCAATTGACGTTGAAAACAGTATGAAACAGTCACGTCATTACGGTACCCCAAAGTATGCTAGCACCTATGTAGCAACAGGGATACCGTCTGTGTTAAAGGGTTAAAGACAGACCAACAAAGGAGACTCCAGTGTGTGCTGTCATTGTATTACTAGCTTGCGTTGAAGTGTCATGTTAACCTTTATCTCAGTGAGCCTCCATCGGCCGTCAGCGTAGCAGCGGCGGCATTCAGGAACCACTGTGTCCGTCTCCTCTGATAATAGACCCTCAGGTAATCGTGGGGTTCCTCCCAGCAGGCGACGTGCACTGACATTTGCTCTGCACAGGTGTGACTCCTTCCTTCCTCCGACTTATTTGCGGCTGGAAATCACAAAGCACAAACCATTAAGTTGCCAGTCAGAGTGTCAGTAATTAAGCTGTGCGCGGCGAGGAAAGCAGCAACACAGAGCCGATCCGAGCGGTAGTTGTCACAGTGAAACAACACTTTTCTTCCCTTTTGTACTTTGATGTGAGGGGAGGACTCGCTCAGACGGTACAGATAGAACAGAATAGAATCGAGTTTAACAGGTAGATTGGAATTCCTGTGTGTGTCCCTTAGTCAGTAATAATACATTTAAAAGCACAACAAACAAGAAATGCAAGACAAAGGTGCATAAAAGGGAGAAATACACAAAGTCAACTTTATTGTCAAATATACTGTATATGTATACAGTTTGTGGACATTTTGTGACACTTTCTCACAGAACCTTCACAGCGTCTGAAGTGTCATGTGTGAACGTTCAGGCTGATGGGGAAGAAGACGCCGTGACGCCAGCAGAGTCAGAATCCTTCACTGTCATTTTCCACGATATGAACGACTGTGTGCAACTTTCTCTGAACAGGATTGGGATTGGGAATATTATTCATGAAATGATAATGAGAATCGTAAGAATTCTTTGTGTGCAATCCCATTCAGTGAAAGTAAAAGAACAAATTAAGAAAAAATGATACACTAATACAAAACAAGAAAACTACCATTTATACAAAATAAAACTAGAAATGTACGTTTAGCAGCATCTGTGTGTGCTGTTGACCATAGACATAGTATTCTTATATTTCACAGTAGTATTCCACAGCACGTAAGATGTAAAAAAAAAAGAAAAAAAACATTTTCATTATTTCATCATATGAATGCATATCATATATCAGAATGTACCCACAGGGTGAAAATTCATCTGTGAAGACGCATCAGCAGATCAGACGCCACCTTCACTGATCCATCGTTAAACGGATTTTACCGTGTGTGTGTGTGTGTGTGTGTGTTTAAGGGATGTCGGCCGTTGAATGGGGCCACAGAAATAATGATTTCTAAGAGTTGAAGGGATGATGGTGATAGATCAAACATTCTAGTCCAGTCTATGGACTCTCTCACTAACTGAAGGTCTAATAATATTATTATTATTATTATTATTATTATTATTAATAATATTTTTTATTCATTTTTTACTACTCTTTTTTATTCATTTCAAAAAGGTTTGTTCAGAAAAGCATGTGTGTTTAGTGTTTGCAGAGCCTGGGCAATGTTTGACATAAAATATAGGAAATAATAAAAAAATAAAAGTCCCCTCCATATTATAAATAATGGAAATAAGTGTGATATTTCCTTGAGGACAATCACGCCTAGAAGATCTATAAATGTTTCATCCCTCGTGTGTGTCTAATTGGCGTGCGGGTGGATTAAAGCTCCGTCTCCTTTGCTGTGTGTTTACAGGAGCTGCGTTCAGGTGGATTAGAGTGTTGGGATGCGGCTGGGTGCCAGATGCAGACGACTGGTAACGGATCAGAGTGACAGATCCAGGTGAGTCGTTCAAGTTCTCTCTGTCTCCGATCCGACAGGATTTCACGAGAGGCGGTGGCTCTCGTAGACAAACCTCACCACAGCTTTTCACACCAAATCACACCGTCACGGTTTCCCTGTCTGCTCCATGAGTGCCACTTTGTCCTCAAGATCCATGTCAGATCGCTCACTAGTCGTCCTATCGAGTGCAAACTGGAAGGAAACAATGCTTAGGACTTATTTTTGGGAACATCAGACCTCCTGCAGGAACATTAGACCTCCGTCACTCAGTGAAAGCGATGTCAGTCCTGATCATCAGAGGTGTTTGTCTGACCTCTGGTGACCTCTGGAAACGCTGACAGGACGTTTCTCACAGAGCTGGACATTTAAATCCAATCTTCAGTAATATGGTGTTGAGATTTGCTGATAAATTGAAGAGTTTGTGATGTTTGTGATTGTCATTTGTGGTTACACTGGTGTTTGACCTTCTGCGGCGTCCTTCTACTCACCAGCCTTTGCTGACACAACTCAGTTTTCCTGGTTTCTGACTTTAAACTCCTGCCAAAGTGAATGCAGCTGTGTTTCAGACATCACTCATCCCATCCCG
>CAAKHB010005375.1:0-39922 GCA_901007665.1 Aeoliscus strigatus
GATCGTCTAGCGACTTTTAGCTACTTCTGGGCGGGCCAATAGCGACTTCCGATGCTGGGGAGTTGCCAACATTGGTTGAATTAGCTGATTAGTTGATATCCAGCTTCGTGGTACCGATGGTCCTGATCGCCATGATGTCGCTAAGACAGTCCTGGATCAATGGAGCTGATCCAGGTTGGAGGACTTATTAATCGAGCTTCGTGGTACAGGCCCCGGGTCGTCTATGAGACCTGTGTGAATACAAACAGATACAGGATACACAGACACTCACCAGTGGTGGAGGTGAACCGTCAACACTGGACAGGACAGGAGGACTGAGTCTCCTCCGGGTCCTCCGTTTACTGGGTGTGGAGGTGGAGGTGGAGGGTCCACGGCCAGTGACGTCATATCTAGGGTCAACGTCATCGAATGAAAACAAGGAACGTCGTTGAAGACGGATTTGACCGACAAGTAACGTTAGCTAAGTTAGCTAGCGAGTTAGCTTCTAACCGATGGAGGAGAAAAGTCGCCATTTCCACGTGTGTTCTGATGTCAAGGAAATCCTTTCTACCATCTTCTTCTCCAATATTGACTCTGGTTCTTGTTCTTCTCCGGTCCTTCTACCTCCGTGAAGCTGCTGGAGGACTTACAGACTCCTTCTGTGTCGAGTACAGAGACCGAATCTGTCAGCTCACAATGAACCAGTCACTAGTGACTTGTACGTGTTCACATCAACACACTGTCGAACCCGTCAAAAAATGCAAAATAACTCATTCACACTACGTATAAACGTATAACTTTTTAAAGGAAAAGCTACACTTTAATTCGGTGGACGTATTGTTATTTTTCATTTCGCTTTTAATCAAAAACTAATACAAAGTTAACCTTTAAAAATGAAAAATAATGTATAAATAGCCATTCTTCCGGTGGGCGTCATTTTCAAACTACGTCGTGAACGTCAGTATGGCAACACTAATGGGACAATTAGACTAACATCATGTCTCACCATACGGAATCCAAATAGCTTTGAAATAACAACCATGTGTATGTTGGATAAATGTCCTAGTGTTATTGTGTTATATATTCATTGTTGTGAGCATATTTATTCAGTTAGTTTTGTACTATTGTGAATGTGCAGGTCACCCACCATCCCATAGGGGGCAGTACCCGTACTTACATTGAATTAGATCCTTTGGTTGTTTTCCTATTTATATTTTATATATTATTTTTAATAACTATGAATTCATGTTCCTGTCCATCAGCTCTGTGGTGGCTCTAATTAAATAAGTTGCCTTACAGGTCTCAGCTGGAAACAGTGGACTCCCCTTCTCCTGTACTATATCTTATTGCACAACTGGAATGGGTCTCTGGAGACAAAACCCAATTTCCAGTTCAGTGAAACAACGCCCCCTCGTGTTTCTTTGCACCCACTGAGTGCTAAGTATGCACCACACTGAGCGTACGATTCCCCTCCCAATGATCAATTTCAGAGCTCAGCATGCAACTGTAAATTGTCCCACTCAGTCACTGCAGGTGAACGTAGATTTGGCAGTTTGACAACTGTTCCCTCTCTTATGGTCACAAACCTAGAATCAACAAGTATCAACCCATAGTATTTAAAATATAAAAACAATCTGTGAATGACATACACTACACACACAGTGATCCACACTGATGAGGTCATGTCTTCATGCTGCAAAAACAGTACATGAGGCGCTTGAGAAGCAAAATAAAACACATCAGTTTGGATTTTTAATGGTTTGCTTGACATTGTCAAACACATCACACAACCAGGATTTGAACGTTTTATTTCAATAGAACTTCTGACAACCAAATATGTGAAGTTAAAAAAAAAAGAAAACCAACAGCAAAAGTGAAGTTGTTTTCACTCTTTTTTTTTTTCCTTAAAAAAATATCAGCCTCTCCCCTTGTTCACAAACCATTTCAAAACCAGGACGAACAGAAAAGACATTTTATATTCAGAGAAGGTTGGAAAATCAATACCATTTGTTGGCAAATATAAATATAGTGGTTTGAACAAGGTTTGAAATAGCTCACATGGAAAGAGTGTGCATACAGATTAACACGACAGTAGGACACTCGGCACTGCCTGTATCAGCTTTTATTCACGTAGAAAACCATGATCCTTGTTTACCAATTTAGTTCAATGTGTTTATGACAAGGAAATGTATATTTACATTCAGCCAGCTCCAACAGTCAGAGTACAGACGTTATATCGCCCCCCCCTCATCAAGCTGATTGTCTATTCAGGGGCGTAATTGTGAGAGTATGTGTAGTCTGAGTAATAAGTCTGTACCCCTGCACCCCTGCCTGGTGGGTAACCCCATGAGCAGGGCCCCCCTCCATTCCCATCCACCCGTTCATGTCCTCGTCCTGGACGAGGCCAAAGTCCAACCGGGGGTCCTCGCCCTCGGTAGCCCCCTAAAGAACCAGGACCCATGGCGCCACGCATAGGCCCGTGATTAGTATGTCCGGGAACGCCACCTATACTGCCACAGACCACGCCACCCATTGGTGGAGGGGGAAGCTTAGGTCTGACCATTGAGCCCCCCCTGGTGGCCAATGTAGGAACACCCACAGAAGCTCCAAGGTTGTCTGTGCAATTCCCCTGAGTCCAGCCACCCTGACTACCAGGGGTGCTGCCTCCTAGGGTTTCCCCACTGATGGGGAGTCCACTGGGATTTATCGGGCCAGATGGGACCACGACCTGGCTGCCAGCAGTCTTACACGTGCTGGTCCCTGCTGGCCCCCATGTGCCCTCCCCAGGTCCACCGAGTGTCCTGTCCACATGTGGTGCTGGGGTACCGCTGGCATTCACAGGAGCACCGGACATGAAGCTGGGCTGGGGTGTGTCATTGTGGTCAGTGTGGGGGAGGGAGGGGAGGAGCAGAGAAGCCCCAGCAGCACCTGCACCTCCGGGGTCCGAGCCGTATGTGTGACCCAGCATCATGAGGTGGGGTGGAGGGGGAGGTTTGACCTCCATGGGGAGGGAAGCCAGGTTGGCTAGAGGTCCTGCTGTGGCCTTCACAGGGGGGGTTGGAGCTGCGGCGGAGGCTGTGGATGGGGGGCGGTAGTCCTGCTCTTGGGTGCCGCTGCAGGGAGAGGTGGGATAGGCCGGGGAGGCGGCGTAACTCGACGAGCTGTTGTAGGCTGACCACGAGGCTGAAGGACACAGGAAGCTCTGGTGGGGGTTCACGGGGAATCCTCCCGGGGACAAGCTGCCAATGTCTGAGGAGCCCATACCCATCTGGTTGGAGGCTTTGAATTGAGAGATGGCCGTTTTCAAAGCGCTGTAGTCAGACTGTGTCGGTGTTCTCTCAGGGGTGCCTTGCTGGTCTGGGAGGGGAGGGCGGAACTCCTCCAAATGTGGAGGGGGCGGATGCAGCCGCTTCTCCTTCTCAGCCTCCAGGTTCTGCTGTGAACCATCCGCGATGGTGGGCGGCTCACCATCATCGGAATCTAATGACATGTCCTCTTCCCCCACACACTCGTCATTCACTACTGGGAGAGCGGAGACAGAGAGAAATATGTAAAATAACGTGTTCCTGAGTCAAAAGCACGGAACAGAGCACAAAACAGTCATGAATTACACTGCTATTAATTGGTTAATTATCAATTAGTACAAAAAATTCAAATAAAGGCCCATTCTGTCATATTCTACTCACCAGTAGAGGGCGGCGTTGGAAGCTCATTCTGATTGATGCAGCCTATGAGGCTATGGAAACCAGTCAAAACATCATCGATGCTGGCGATCACGATTCCGTTCCTGGAGTACTGCAAGAACATCTCAAACGGCCTCTCTGTCAAAACACATCCGCCACACGCAGGATTACGTCGGTGGAACACGATTCAACCCAACAAAACACAACTGCCTGCTTTGGGCTTCTCCGTTGAATGAACACACAGACTTGTGCGTAGCTCTGTAATGAATCCTGCTGCTGTGTGGAGGTTGTGACAAAGACATCCCTTCGTGCTCACAAACTGCCTTTTCTACAGAGTGATGAAGAGCCACTCGGACAGGCTACGGCGTCGGCTCCGTTCAGGCCTCCACCCTACGCACAAGTAGAAATCATGGACAATCATGGACAGTGATGAGGAGGATGTTACCTGTGAGGAAGATAAGGTGGCGCTGCTGTGTGTGCTGAGCTTGGAGTTTGATTAAGCACTCCAGGTCTGGGGCCTGACGTGACTGAGTGTCACACTCATGGTAAGGAAGGAACTCCACGAGGTGCTTCTTCTGGTAGGCCGTCAGAAGGGTCAGGAGGCCCATGGCGTTGGTGTTCAACCTGTAACACCAGAGATCAGGTGTTCCTTCAAAGCCACTCAAACCACTGTTGCAGGTGACCTAAGCTGACCTCCCAAGTTCTTTGAGCTTCTTCTGAGACTTCCAGTGCACCTTCCACTGCCACGGGTGTTCAGGGGTGCTCTGCTCCTCCAAGAACTTCAACAACCCGTGCAAGCGATCTGCACAGGAAACAAGTGTCTCGGTTCACTCTGCTCCAGCGTGTACATGAAGGCATGAAGGTACAGCTGGCCGACAGAAAACTCACCCTGCGTGATGAGGTCCGGGTTCAGGACGAACTCGTCAGACACCATGAAGCCACCGGACACAAACAGCTCATTGTACGTGTGGTTCTTCACGTCATCCAGCGTGTCGACTCCGGCGAAGCTCACCGACGGCAGCTTCTTCAAAGACACTAGCGCTGGGATCTGCAAGGTGACATCCCCATGACAACGTCTTCTAGGAAATCAGTGTTGGAGTTGAGGCTGACTGGTGGAGGCAGGACGTCCCTGTACCTTGTGCACGTGAGCGGCGATGTCCTCGTTCTGAATGATGATGAGCAGTTTGTCTAAACTGCCGCTGTTTTCGAGGAACGTCTGGGGGCTGCACTCAGTGTTGCCAAGAGTCTTCAAGTACTCCTTCATGACAGACAGGAGAGACGTCATTGTAGGAGACAGACAGGCGCTGACACGACCAACACACGGTGGAAGAAGAAGAAGACCTGGCCCACTGTGTCTGTGGTCCTGTCAGCTCTGCATGTGAGCCAAGAAGCATCCAAAGCCCCGGAAACAAGTATTTAACTTCAAGACTGCACTGAGTCACTGGAGAATATCTCATAGACTGAAAAGAATGTTCTCCTGTGGGTACATTCTCAAAAAACTCATCTTTTAAATTAGAGACATGTCCGCCACCGTACATTCAGGGGCTGAGAAGAATCTGTGTGTTATAGACAACGATGTCTCTGTTACCGATACTGGTTTTCTTTTTCTTCTTTTTCTGTTTGTCTCCTTTTCTTCCGGCCTCTCCCTGAACCGGAATGATACGCATCTAGTCAACCGTTCCTTCTCCTCAACGTAGATCTGTCACCACTACTGGACCTTCAAACCATCCATCCTGAGTTCTGAGTCATACCTTGATCTCCTTGCAGACGGTGCTCTCCTCCCCTTCGTCCCCGGAGTAGATGAAGAACTTCACCGTGTTCCTGGTGACGTCCTTGAAGATCTCCACCAGGCTGCTGAAGACCTCCGGCTTCAGCTGACCGATGAGGCTCCCGGCGAGCAAACCGGACCCGGTTCCAGAAGCAGGGATTGGGTTTTGGGAGTTGATCTCTGGGGAGTGGGCGGTGACGTGAGAAGGAGAATAGACCTCTCCCCCCAGATCTGTTGACGCAGTGTCCTGTTTAGCCTTTGTGGGTGCCGTCCCTCTGCCAGGGCCTGGTTTAGCGGTCTGAGTGGGGGTGTTCTTCGACTGGGAGGGCTCCACTTTAGCTGGCACGGGGGTGGGGGACGTTATCGTGAGATCAGACATTGACACTGCGGGGGGTGGAGACCTGACCTTGGAGGGAGCAGGCAGAGCTGGGATCAACTTGTCCATCTTCTCACACAGTGCTTGGACATGTCCCTGAACGGGGAGGGGGCAGACGTACGGTGCAACAAAGTCTGAGAAGCAACTGCTGGGCAGCCAGGAATGGCGTGGAGGGATCCGCGGAGGTAGCTGCACACTGTAGCAGATGTGGTGACCGTGCATGATGTTTTTAATGTCCGACGTGAGACTGTGTATTTCCTGGTTGAGGATGGTGTCCAAGCTGATGGAGGGTCTGAAAGGAACCTCCTCTTGCACAGGCAACGTGGGCACTCCGGCCGCCTTCTTCACTTCTATGACGGCAGGCGTCCTGGGCTTCGGGCTGTCTGCCACTGTGGCGGCCTCCGGCTCCGGCCTCTGCTCAGAAACACACGGAACTTCATCTGGAAGAAAGCAGACGACAGAAAACCGTCGAGCTTCTCAGGTGAGTGGTGGGACGTCTTCAAGCAAACAGAAAACCCCGTTAGCTACAAATGAACCCAGGAAGCACTGGGAGTGAATGTGTGTGTGTGTGTGCGCGCGCACTCACCTTCATGTCTGGGGTTAACCAGAGCCGTGTCGTCTGACGTGCGAGTTTCATTCGGCGGGGAACCTGCGCTGAACGGACTTCCAGGGCTACAGTCCATATCCTCCTGCATCGAGCAAAGATCAGCGGTCATTTCTAGAACATGTTAAAACATTTGGTGTGACCGTCAGAGGTGGAAGGTTATCATCCCGAATGTGACCAAATCCAATTGAAATCAGTTCAAAAACAACATTTGAAAAAGTTGTCACAGATCTCAGTGAACTTAGGAACATCACAATACTTAAGTGTTTCACAAAATCCTCAGGAAAACTCAAAATCCAATTTTGGAAAATGTTCTGGTGGAAACAAACTCATTCATGTAAACATATGGTTTTGGTGTTGGAAACTGACTGACCTGAGTGTGAGCTTCAAATCAGAGTGTGTGTGTGTGTGTGTGTGTATACAAATATGAAATTGTGTCATAAGTGTTTGAGCATGAATGTTGTCATTTTATGTTGATCAGATATTCGGATTCTGCTGAAACACAATTCAGATTTCTTACGAAGCCTCTTGAGCTGTGTCGGCTAACATACTGACATCACACACCCCACACCATGAACCAAGCTGGTTCACACCTTCTTAGTACTATTACTAATGACTGTTACTAATTTGACCCGGGAGGCAGAGTCTCCTGAATCTGGTGATATTCAAGCTGCTGTCCTCCCCCGAAATACAACAAAGACACAGAAACACGATGACGTGTCCGTGGACGTCTGAGGGTTAACACCCCAGACTCAACTGCTCACCTCTGTGTAATTTGTTTGTGATGCATGCTCGTTTGGTTTTCGCAGATCGGGGTCAGGGATCGCAGGCTCCCCCCTTCCCGAGCGCATCGATGCCTCGCCGTGGTTGGACTGCACGGACACCGACCCCTGGGCCACCGCTTTGTTGAGGGTGGACAGCAGGATCTTGATGAGGCGCTGGGTCTCGTTGACCGCTGTGGAGTTGGAGTTACCACAGGCCCGCAGGTCGGTGTCATAGATGCCCATGCTTTCCATCACTGCCGTCAGATTGTCCTTGTGTGCACCCTCGTCCCCGGTGTCATCTGCTTGAGCACCTAGCAGGAACCGTGTATATTAGCAGACAACATCCTCCTGCCGTCATGTGGAATCGAGGCGTCAACATATCGGACGTTAAATCAAACGTCCAGTGGTTCCATTAGGGTACAGGAAGCTGGTGAATCATTACCGTAATGACAGCAACTTGGCTGTGAAGTGAAACTTCTCAGCTTCTAGGAACCGTCTTGACGTTTTCTGAAAGCGCCAATGACTAGCCACAGTGATTACGGTCCTCCAACGTGTAGCGCAAGCCTCTCACCGGGGATACCCACGGAGTTCAAGGGTTACAGAAGGTAAAGAATCACCTGAGTTTTCACAACACTGGCTGGCCCGTGTCATTTTGTTCTCCACACACTCTTGACACAGGATGTGAAATTCTTAAAAAGGAAAATTAAGTTACATAATCCAAACGAAGCCGCCCCCCCCACGACACACACACACACCTGCAGCCGTACTCACCTCTACTGGGCTCGCCGTTGCTCAGCGGATCTGTGCGTTGGTGTTTGTTCACGCCCCCCCTCTCATCACCCTCAAATTTCCTCTTGAGGTGGTTGGAGTCCCAGGGTCCGTCGTCCTCCCTGTCCTTCCCGGGTTCCTTCACTAGTGCTTTCTTATGGAGTTGGATGAGCTTCAGTAACTGTTTCATCTTGTCCTTATCGTACTCGTTCTGAGACAGACGCAGCCAATGGGGCTGAGGCTGCATCGCCACGTGCGACTTGTGCTGCAGCTGGGCCCCGTTGGAATGAGCCAACGCCGGCCTTTGTCTGCTGCCGTCAGGGGACGGCTTCTCCTTCGCTGGCCTCTCCGGAGGAAGCCTCTCCGGGGGAAGCCTCTCCGGGGGAAGCCTCTCCGGAGGAAGCCTCTCCGGGGGAAGCCTCTCCGGAGGAAGCCTCTCCGGGGGAAGCCTCTCCGGAGGAAGCCTCTCCGGAGGAAGCCTCTCCGGAGGAAGCCTCTCCGGGGGTCTCTCTGCCCTGTCCGAGCCCCTGTCCGAGCCGCCCCAGTCAGAAACGGGACTGTATTCCACTGGGGCCGGGACAGGTGTGGGCACGGGGTTTCGTATCCGTTCAATGACGTCCTTCACTTTGGTCAGAGGTAAAACATAGTTGGCAGGGTTGTGAAAGTAGGAACGCAACGAGGCATCCATGTTAGGTTTGGGTCTGGGTACCGGAAGTGGGTTGGTCCGATCGTCCACGTTATGTTTGTAGTCAGGCAAGATGAACGGCCGCACTGTTCCTGAGTTCATTCGAGTCAAATAATCTGTGGCCTGTCGCTCCACCCCACCACTTAGGTCCTTGCCCGGGTTGGAGCGCAACTTGAAAAGGCCGAAATGCAGCGCAGGGACAAAGGGTTCCATCGAAGACAGGACAGCGGACGGAGGCTCTGCTGTCAACGGCTCCTGCTCCAACAACCTGGACGCTACGATGGAGGACAAGAGTGAGCGACAGACCTTCAAACACACACTGAGCGTTTCTTTGACAGCACTATTGGAATCTAAACACGTGATGATACCTGTCTGCTGATTAAATGTTCCTGCTGGCCAGTTCATGGACGAAAATACTTACAATACTTGACAACCGTCCTTGACTCCTGAAAGATGAATAATGCTTGTAGGTTCTTCTCAACCCGCCTCCGCCGCTCTGCAAAGCAAACACAAACTTTTTTTTTTTCAAAACCGGATCTTCACCCCAGGCCAAAGTAGGTGTTGTTTTGTTCTGAGATGGAATTAGGAAAAGAGAGGAGAAGAAAAGCTTCTTGGCACCTTTGGACTCGACCATCTGACTGGAGGACAGCAGGAAGAGAAAGCCCCGGTCGAACAAGGACTTCACCAGCACCTAAAGGGGGCAGGCAGAAACCTCAGCACAACCATCATACACAACTGTTTGTTTGTCTCTTTGTTTCATCCATGTCCTGGACTCATTCCATTACTTGTATAGACTCACTCTGCACATGTGTGCACATACTGAGTGTGTGTGTATATATATTCCGTTTTTATTCTATTTGTAATCATTCATAATAATTCATTTCTCTCTTTCTCTCTCTCTCTCTATGAGCAAAGGAGACAAATCTCCCTTCAGTCCAGAACCTGACACATCAGTGAGTACTGTGTAGTGAGTGGTCAATGTTTTAGAAGATTTCACCCATGTGAACCTCCTCAGCGTCCTGGTCGGTGACCGTTAGACTCACCATCCTGTCCCTCTCTAGCTTGTTGATCAGCGCTGCCAGACTGCCGCTGGTGGGTTTGCCTTTACCATCCGCCACCTCAAACAGGCTGCAGGACATCCCACACTTCATCACTGCAGGTGAAGGAAGGGACATATTGAAAGAGTCATGGGAACAGTCGTGTGTTTTATGTTTTTACAGCAGCAGTAGCAGATATTTAAACCAGGCATTGCCTCACACGGGGTATTTTCTGACTGACCTTCGCGTGATGCGGTGTAGGTGTCCCAAGAGAAGAGCACGGGGGGAATCTTGCGTTTCACCTGCTCCAGCTGCATGCCCCGACTGACCTCCAGCTTATCAGGTCTGAGGAAACCGAACAAACACCACAAGTTGTTTATATTCAACCTACATTTCCCATTTTGCCGATAAGTGATGCACATAAGTCCACAGCTCTAGGTAAAGGTGACATTCTGAACGTGACACACACACTATTTTATTGTCAATAACAGCTCACACACGTCAGGTGTTTTGTGTCGAGTGAGCATAGAAATGTTAGCAGAGCATTCATTGTCTTTTTACGACAATGTGTCTCTGGAGAAATTCACAGAAATACCTGACTGGAGGTTTACTCACAGTTTGAAAGGAAGGTAGGGACGGGACAAGGACCGTAAACAGATGGGGAATAGTTCCTGGCCTTTGTTCACCAGCGGACCACTCCACACAGAGTAGCAGCGCTTCCCTGCAACAGCATCAGCATTACAAGTCAAAGGTCAAAGGTCAAACACAAGGAAACAGCGCTGATGTTTTCCATCAGTCTGTCATTGGAAAGAATCATGCATCTGTACCAGCTTTGACTAAACGGATTATTTTAAGAGTGTAAACATGTCAGAAATGTAGGTTGAGACTGATCGTGACAGCAGAATGTTCACTGATGCTGCTAATAGAAGACAACGCAGGCATTGGGACAGATGGGGTGAGACTTTTAGAGGGTTTACCTCGGCTTCCTTCAGGAGCTATAGTGTTCAGCCTGTTAGTGGAGAAACAAAAACCTTGATTAAGAACGCAGAGAAACCTCAGGAGAGGTTTACATGTCAGACATCTGCTGCATGAGAAGACTTGTAGGATTCACCATTTCCTGCCGACATACGCACCTGAGTGCAGTCATCGAGGTCGCTGCAGCCTCCTTGCCTTTGTACTGGAAGGAAACCACAGCGTAGGGGCACACGTGCCTGGGCCGCGCCTTGATCTCGTCAAACGCAAACTCAAAGAAATATTGCTGTGGGATATGATGAGATACGTATTTAAAGAAACAACTAAATCATACCAGAACTGAAAAAGGTCTGTTTACCTGTGTGAGCTCAAAAGCCCGGTAGGACAGCAGAGACGTAACCCGATTGGCACTTTTGGACAAATGACAGTCAAACTTGGTTGAAGGCTCTTTAGCGTTGTTCGGCATGTTCTCATGGATGTGCTTTATTCTGCCCTGAGAGACAAAACACACCAGTAAGCTCAAGTTCGTCAAAGACCTGGCAATCAGTCCAAGTGGAATCCAGTCGTACCCTCATAACTTTGAACACGATCATATCTCCAACCGAGCCCACTTCAAGAGGGTTGATTTGTAACAAGTCAGAGTATTTGGAGAGGTAAACACCTACGATGACAAAAAGACCGCAGCATCATCAGCGCACGTTTCATGCCTGTTGATCCTCTCAACAAAACAACTCACGGGTCCTCGAGTATGTTCGAGTGACACACATTCTCAGCTGTTCACGAGCTAAATATCTGTAATAACTCGGACGTCCAAGCAACCCTAAGGACAACAACTTACCCGCTGATGGGTTTCCTACTGTCGTTATCCCAGCGTGCCCACCCGACAAACCCTTCTCACAGATCCACTGGAGCTAAACGGGACACAGACATCACACAGAAAACAGTGTTTTTGAAAACATGCTCATATTCTCTGACGTGTGCACGAGACGCCTGTCCGGCAGACCAACCTTGGATTTGTCCGGATAAAGGAAGCAGTACGACTCGGTCAGCTCTTGTTCTGTGCGCCCTTCCTGCTTCATCTCTCTTCGCTTCTCGATAAACTGACACACAAACAGAACGAGGATCAGTCGGAAGCGCACAACACTGCTACGGCACCAGGAAACCAACAATTAGCAGGAACAGAGACAGACCACGACAGAGGGACACGATGACCAACCTCCTTCTCCAGCAGCTCATTGTGAATGAGCCGGGCCTTGCAGTAGGTGAAGGTTCCTCGTGACGATGAGTCCAGGTAAAACGAGGAGACGAGCTTCACCAGGTCCTCAAACTCCCTGCTGTCAGGGGGCAGAAACTGGTACAAGCCTGCACACACAGAGGTGACAGATTGGATCAGCTGACAGCGTCTGCAGATGTTCATACAGAACAAAGAAAACAGTTAGTGTCACAGGAAGCGAATAACGTGTGTCCCTCATGTTTGTTTCTCACAGCGTACAGACGACGTTCGACATGCTGAACATCTACAAAAGCAAACTCAGTCACGCGGTTTGACACACGGTCACCAGGTCACCAGGACTCCCCCACGTCATCGAGCCGCAGTAGACCTGAGCACGTCTGGCACCTCTGGCACCTGTCTGTATACAGAGGTGAACCCAGCACCCACAGGGTGCCTCAGCATCAGCATCCAGCTAGTGCAGAGAGCAAACAGAGAGACTGCTGCCTCCTGTCAGTCTCATACATCAGCTGTGACGTGTGTGTGGGGGGGGGGGCTCAAATGAACTCTGACTTCTGATCTCATACACAAACAGCTTCACACCACCTGCTGGGACATTTGTTCAGGAGTGTTTCCACACGTCTGCTCTGATAGTGATGGGGCCAGAGCTGGATGCTTTGAGGAGTGTTGGGGGTGGTGAAGCTCCGAAACATCTTTACTTCAAGTGGGGACATGGAGGGGTCGTGGGGGGGTCAGCCGAGTCGATATGTTAGCACAGAAGGCATCAGATCCTGGGCAGAGGTGGATTAATTCATGCCCTTCACTGAGGTCAACGAGTCGCCCACATGTTGTCAGGTGATGGCTGCTCCTCACTCCTGACACCGGCGGCAGCGTTACTCCACCGGGCAGCAGAACTCCGGTCGAACAAGGTGCCTTTCCACTTGGCCGGTCCACAAAGGAAACAAAACAGGGAAAAGGGTGACAGGGAAACCTGCCACAAGCTGCCCGCCGGTACCTGAGCCCGTCAACCGGAGAACGTCGACCGTCCCCATCCACCGACACCGAGTGTCACGAGAGGGGCGCCGGCACCGGTCGGGAGCACGGTGTCAACTCGGTAAACGGTTAGCGAGACAGACAGACAGACAGACAGACAGACTAACAGACAGACAGCTAGCTAGCTGCTAGCGACATGCAGGGGCAGACGTCTGACCGACAGGACAGGCTCTGTATGGCACCACCTTTCCGTTCTCTAATCTTCCTCGGGATTTGAAAATTTTTCCGTGGCAGCTCGTCGCCCCGTCTCAGGCCCGGTACCGGAGAGCTGTTCGAGCACCGGGCATCCGCCTGCACGTTCCTCCGCCGCTCAGGGGCTTCTTGTACGGCCAGAACACTGTCTCCACATCCAGGCTGATCGCCATTTTGGTTGGCTGTAGCCGAGGTGGCGGTTGAATTCTTCGGGGGTTCGCCGCCTTCGTGGTGGAGCTCGCCCGTCTTGGTACATTCGGAGTCCCTTTTCCCCATTGGTTTGGGGTTCATGGCCATTTTCGGGCACCGTGCACGTCCCACCGGCAATGCAACGTTGGCTGTAGCGATCACGGCGCCGCTTCTCACACACACACACACACACACGCACACACACTCGCTCTCTCTCGCTCTCTCTCCCCTCCTCACCCAGCCTCCGCCATTGTGAAATGACGTACACGTTCTTCTCCGCTGCAAACTGCTTCAACCGTCACTGTTTACATACGAGCGAATCCGCGCCGCCCAGCGGCGGCTGGGTGAACTGCAGGAACGGTGACCGTCCAAGTGGCGTTCAGTTAATGCTAGTTAGTTTAGTTTATCACTTATTCAGTTACTTATCACAGGTTGTAGCTGGGTGGATAAATCAGATGCATTGAACGACCTGTTACTCCTGAGTCGTTCATTTTATTCTGTATTATATTTCCCGTTCTAGTGTGATTTGTGTAATGGTGCAAGCAGTACTGTGGTTTATGTGTTTCTAGTGGGTACTATGTCATTTTGTTTTCATGAGAAACAGCCACGGATCGTTTCGTTTGGGACCACTTTACCTCTGGTTTCACAATCAATAAATAAAAAGGTACAAGGGGCATGTTGCTATTTAAAAATCATAATTTAAAAAAAAAAAAAAAAGTAAAATGGATACGCACGTACCTGAGACATACAAAAACCAGGGGTGTGAAAATGATGCCACGTCTATTTTCCTTTTCCAATAAAACTCAACAAAGCCTGCCTGCATGGTGCATATTTTATTCCATCATAAATATACAGTAAAGGTCATTTCCTGTCTGTAAAGGAACACGCTGTTGGTTGAGTACAAATACATCATATGTCATATGTCATTGCTGGGATTCAAGCCAACGTTGGGTTTTGTTTGTTGTCATCTGCGTGAAGTGACGCCACACGTCATCCAACACCATCAAGCCGTCTGTGTCCACTTCAGCAGCGTACGACGATGTTTGGAGGGATGCACTTCAGAAAATCACACACATGAAGCTTGGTGCAGCCATGTCCCCCGTTCTCTGGGACGTTTACATACACAGATGTTTCTCATGTGTATTTCAGTACATATTGACCATGCTCCCTCTGTTGTAGACATCAAACTCCTTGTAGCGCAGGTAGTCTTTCAGTCTGGGAGGGAGAGGAAGGAAGTTGATGAATACTGAAGCTCTCAAGCGCAGGCGGTTGAGACGTTCCCTTATCTGCAACCTACACAGGTGCTTTAGGCTCCGTGCATTTCCTGAAAGCCAGTAAGTTAAGTGAAGTCAATAAATAAAGTTAACACGACACAAGGTGGGGTGGCACGTCTTACTTTGAATGTGACAAATCTCTGGCCATTGACTCTGCTCCTTCAAAGTTTCCTCAAGTTTGGTGCAGAATGAGACATGGTCAGTGTAGTCCAGCATGATCCGCACCACCTGAGCAGATAGGTGCTTCAGCCAGGACACCGTTATCACCTCACAGAACTAGAAAGAGACACACAGTCGAGGTCAAAGACAGATCGAAGGAAGTAGCACTCGCATTAAGGACGGTTGCAACAACAGGTCCTGGTCCGACTGTCTTAGGACGAACGTTAAACCAAACTGGAGTCTCAACTACACACGACCTTAGTGAAGCTCGTCTATGTGAACGACAGGACATCCGGTGAGAACGCTCGTCTGCTGTCTTTATCATTTGTGGACATGTTTTGGGTGACACAAAGACACTGGCCGACACACGGCCAGTAAAGGAACATGCTGACAGATGAGCAGTGAAATGAGCAGAGAAAGAACGGAGGCTGACTGAAGCGGATGACTGAAAGGGCAGTGAAAGGGCAGTGGGCCTCATTATGAGGGGCTGAGAGCTTCCTCCATCAGTCTGTACGCCTCTCTGGTATCTTCTCTTTGCTCTGTGTGGAATGCCTCAATGCCTCCTCACTGACGTGGTCCACGTCATCAACAACTCTCCAGACGAGTCGCCCGGCTCCAGATCAGGTGTAAACTCTGTCGCGGCAGCTGGTCCCTGCTCTTTACACGACTCCGTCTCACCACCATATCTTTGATGACCGCTGTCGTCCAGGGAGCGTAGTCGTGGGAGCTGTCGCCATACGGACAGTCAAAGCAGCGCTTGACGTCGTAACCGTGGTTCAGAATCATTCTGAGCATGACTTCGTCTTTTAAGGCGGGCTGTAGCGCTGAGGGGAAGTGGGTGGTGTTGACCCGGGAGTAGTAGTTGACATTTGCCCCAAACTTGAGCAGGGTGTTTATCAGTTCATAGTTGCCCTGTCTGAGCGCCACCTGCAGGCAGTTGACAGGATCCTGGTTCA
This sequence comes from Aeoliscus strigatus, assembly GCA_901007665.1. Taxonomy (NCBI): domain Eukaryota; kingdom Metazoa; phylum Chordata; class Actinopteri; order Syngnathiformes; family Centriscidae; genus Aeoliscus; species Aeoliscus strigatus. The sequence continues at coordinate 15,670 of CAAKHB010005375.1, forward strand.
CCATCGCACCGGCTTCTAACAGCAAGCGGGTGCACTGGAGGTCATTGTTGGACACGGCGAAAAACAGGGCAGACCTGCGCTCATCATCATAGTTGCGGCGCACCCGCGGGTGCAGCATGAAGTTTGGGTCATAGCCGGCTTTGAGCAGCAGCTCCACACAGTGAGCATGTCCACCGGCAGCTGCAGAATGAAGAGGACTCATCCCACTCTCCTTCACAGCGTCCAGCTGAGTCACCGGGACGAGCCGCTCCAGAGCCCTGTCAAAGAAGAAGAGTCACTGCTTCACACACACGGCTGAGTGAAGGTGAGAGCCAAACGTGTGAGCGTGTTCCTCACAGTACGTGACCATGGTACGCCGCTCGGTGAACTGGCAGGTGCCCACTGTACAAAGGTAGGTTGGGATCTGCACCGTGTTCCAGTAGTAGGGATATTATATCAGGGTTTCCTGACGCTGCTGCGTCGAAGAGGATCGTACCGGACTCAGAGTCACACGTCACGTGGGCTCCTGCAGAAAAAGCACATTTAAAACATACGGGTATTTTTTGGAATTAGCATTTTCAAACAGCATAGAAAGTTAGACAGAATGTGTGTGGGGTGTCACCGAAGGACTGTTTTTGGAATGAAAAATCAAATGGGGATGTGAAGATTCGTTCATTTTGGGTCTCGGTTGCACTGGAGCTCATTAATGAACCTCAGCAGGAAGGAAGACGGAGTACCTGGAGAACATGAAAACTCCCAGCCCAGGAAGCAAACCGGGGGACCTTCTCACTATGAGGTGACAGTGCTAACCACTGCTCCACCGTGTCATCTTCTAGTTTGTTCTTTTTTTAATTTAAATTTTTCACTGAGTTCAAACCTTTCTCCAAAAGGACCTCCACCACGTTCAGGTGTCCATTCTGTGCAGCCAAAGCAAGTGGGGTTTTCTTTTTGATGTCCAATACGTTGGGGTCAGCACCAGACTCCAGGAGCAGGTGGACAAAGTTCTCCAGACCGAGAAAGGCTGACTCATGCAGCGCCGTCCTGTTCAGTGGTCCCTTCTGGTCCACTTCAGCTTTGTAGCGAAGCAACAGTGTTGCCAAGTCATACTGGTCATTCAGGATCGCTGGGAAATAAGAAAGAGGGAGAGAAATGTTGTAATCCTTATCAAAACTCCTTCTGGAAAGCTGCTGACGACCTGTCAGACACCTGCCACCAAAGGAGAATCCTGCTCATCGTTCTGGAGATCCGGGCTGCATCCATTCTGCAGCAGAAACGTGCTGTTGTCTCTGCGTCCATGAACCACAGCCAGGAACAGTGGCGTCTCACCCTTGAGAGTGCGACAGTGGGCTGCTCCACAGGGCGAGGCTGGAACCCAAACGGCCCATCGACAGTGTAGAATACGCCGGTGAACGCATGAACACGTGAACACGTGACTTTCTACCTGAAAAGACCATCTCTAGTATCGCTTTGCTGCTCTGCACAGCAGCTTCGTGCAGAGGAATCCATCCCTGCTCATCGACTCTGGACAGGTTCTCTGGTTGTGCTGCCAGTCTGTTCAGTGCATCCTCATCAGCTGCATGACAGAGACAGGACGATTCGAAGGAAAACAGGGACATGCTTCCTCATTTTAGGAGGAAGTTGAACTTGTGCACCAGCAGGGACAATCACTGAGTCTGACCTTCAGCGCTGTATGCAGAAAGGCCCCCAGCCGATGTACGAGTTCTAACGTTGACAACTGCTTTATGAACATAGTTTATTCAGTGTGTTTTCACATTTTCTTGTATCTGCTGGTTCTGGTCTCTCAGTTACAGGAATACGTCATGAAAATATGCAGTAAAATTGCCAGTACGCATCTGGACAAACTCTTCACCTGTGTGTGTGTGTGTGTGTGTGTGCGCGTTTGGTGTTTTCATGTACAACACTGCTCACTGTAGAAAAAAACGCCCGTCATAAAGTGGACCTTACCTCATCACCAGCTTGAAACAATGATTCGTGCTTACCCTCCTTGATGGCTTTGAAAATCTCATTGGGGTCTTGACTGGCTTTCACGTCACTGCAGACAGAAGACCAGCTACAAAACGAGCCGAGAATACAGAGGACATGCAGACAGGATCTGAGTCTGGGCAGGCGATCACCTCGGATTCAGCCCTTTGAGCCTCCTGTATTGAATCAGACTTTGTTCTATTATATATTGGGTCGCTTCATCTGCGTCCAGATCGTCATCCGATTGGAAAAGATCATTCTCTGCTTGTGTAGTCATGTGTTTGCCCAGAGTCAGACTGTGATGGGTTCCTGTGGGGGGGGGCACACCATGAATCGTGCAGCCCGAATAGCAGCAGGGAGCTAAGCTACAACATATCTAAACAGTCCATTCCACTTTGTCAATTATTTCATTTTTTTCAAGCAGAATACACAGAAGAATTCAAGTGTTGTCATGACAACAACCAGCACCATCACAAGGTTCAACAGAGACTGTAATTCACTCGAATCCATCAGGCTTTTTCTCTCATGCATTTGTACCGTTTACCTTCAGTCAACAGCTGTGCTCCTTTGGCTTCGGCGGTACGGCCAACACACTCCTCTGCTCTCACACAAACCGGAGCTATTTATATCTCTCCTACTATAAATATCCGATCACGGGGCCCCCCTAGCCTGCACCTCGCTTTGACCCACTGAGCTCGACAGCTGCCACCGCTCAGAAATCAGTCACTTCAACAAACACAACTGGGCCCTTTTGCTTTTTAAGAAACAAACAAAAAAAACTTTAATTGAACCTGATAAACACAAGTGCATCATAATTCACATGTAAATATGTCACACAGATTACACAAAAACTCATTAAAAACTCGTTAAAGTGTCACATTTGGAACAGTGGTATGTTTTCATGACCCGACCTGAAAGAAAAAGGTCCGTGTTGTGTCTGTTATTGTGTGTTGTGTGCTTTGAGTGAAGAGCGGTCCAGTCTCAGTTGTCCAGCTGGCAGAGCAAAGCCACGCCACGCTTGATCCAGTGCTGAGGCCTCTTGTCTGAGGGCAACGTCATCGAAATGACAAAGTTGGTAGAGTGGCCCGTCGTCGACAGGGTGCCCTTCCTCTCACTGGTCTTGTACATGGGACAAACATACATTGTCTTCGACTGACGGATTTTCCCCTTTTGAGCTGCAGGAGAACGAAGGAGGAGAGAAAGAAACGAGAGATGAAGTAGAGAAGCACTCGGAGGGCACAGACCTCCAGCGAGCAGCTCAAGAATTCACTGATCATCAAAACCTGACTTTGTCTCTCATAGTCAGATAGTTATTAAAAACATCAGTAGACACCTTGGTACACTAACCATGACCTCTGACCTCTAGTTTTTTATTTCAAAAGTAAAACACTGGGTGGGCTCCGACCCCCGAACTTTGTGTTAACAGACAGACCCACTAACCACTGGCCCACAGAATGGACCAATGGACTGGACCAAGGTTCCAGAACAATCATCTGGTCCTGGTCCATCACTCAACATGCAATCCATGCAATCCATTCAGAACTTTCTGAGTTATTTTGCAAACAAACAAACAAACAAACAAACAAAAAAAGACAGATAAAGGCCGCCAAAATCAGAACCTCCTTGGCGAAGGTAACAGTTCAAAATGGATGAATACAAAGGTCCATTAAAAGCTTTTCAACACGAGGTCTTTAACACCAACAATCACCTCCAAGCTTCTGCTCTGCACTGACAACATTAGGAAAATGTTCTAATCCTGCAAACAGGCAAACCAGTGCCGGAAAAAAACATCTAGAGCCATCTAGACACAAACTACAATACTCACTAGGTTTGATCCAGACGATGGGCATCAGGTCAAAGAGAACTTTGGGCAGCTGCTCAGCCAGAACTGCCCTGATGGTGGAGACAAAAACAGTGGTTGATACTCATCAAACCTCCCGGCACTTGACGTGGGACAGCCACTGTCTCAAACTGGAGTAGAGTACCTGTCCTTGTCCCACCGAGCGCCGTCCAGGAACAACCCGTGAATATAAACGCCGTCGGCAGGCGACGTGTCGGACTCATCCATAGGAAGAACCTGAGACATACAGGAGGACATCACAGATCAGCGTCCCTCGACAGCTGGCGGAGGTGGAGGAAGACAGATGTGTGCTTTCACCTCAAAATCAAAGCACAGCATGTCAATGGGGACATGATATTTCCTGGCGTAGTTCTGCATGGCCCCAGTGAGGAAGGCCTGCGTGAAGAAGAAGCCCGGCAGCCAGAACACGCTGGGCTTACTGGTGTCGTACCAGTCCTACACACACACACACACAGTCAGAGAAAACACACGTGGATACGTGGAGCAAACGCAGAGCGCTTCCACGTACTGCAATACCACGTAGTATACTAGATTATTTTCTCGTCTACATGAGCTTCACTCACCTGCAAGAACTTGAGCCTCGATAGGAAGTCAGTGACGTAGCTGCCCAGAGGCTTGAGGCTCGGGTACGAACACCTGGCCCATTTCTCTGGAACCTTGCCCACGATCAAACTCCCGGCAACCGCCTCCAGCTCGGCGTCCATCACGACCAAACCCTTGACGGCCTTCAGCAGGTTCTGAAGAGTCACGCGGATCGTGGCGCACAGCCTGCGAGAGCACACGGACGGAGGTGAGGTCACAGAGGACGGGGCTGCTCCGGTCGGCGGCTCATGCTCATACGTGTTGTAGCGCTCCATCTCTTGGACGAGCACGGTGTTCATACTCTCCTCGTAGCGGACGGGGAACTTCAGAAGGGCCGCCTCTGTGTCAAAGTTAGCTGGCAGCTGGGGAAAGAGGACTGTCAGAATCGGGTGTTTGCAGGAAACGTACGACCAACAGGCAGCTTGTCTGTGAGATCCCAGGTTCACAGCTCCTCTCCAGAGTCCAGTTGAGCACTGCTTCCTCTCATACCTTAGTGAGGATGTCGTTCGCTATGTCGTACAGGGTGCTGTCGCTCCCAGAGCTCGCCCCTCCTTTGGCTCCTCCTCCCTGGGTGAGTAGGAGCGAATCAAACAACAACTTGGTCTGCTGGAGATCCTTGGAGATGTCCACGTTTTCATGCATTCCAAACACCTCTGGGTGTTGGGTGAACGGAAGCGCCTGGAAGGCAACAGAGGTATCACTGGTCAGCTCAGGAAAAACAGGGAACTTCTTAGAACGCGCTCCCGTCGACTACCTTGATAAACACCACGTAGTCCTCGTAGACGGACTTAGGGGGGGCGTGGTATTCTCCGCTGGGTGAGAACCGGTAGCGGGGTTTCTCGATGACGTCTTTGTTGTAGAAGTCAGCCAACATGGTCAGCAGGAGGCGTCGATCCCAGTCGTCGGTCACACGGCCGCCGTAGTTGCACTCCCCGGTGAGGTAGGAAATGGCCTCAAAGGGCACGTCGTCGTACTCGTTCACAAACAGCTGCAGAGGAACAGGGGCGACACACGGCGTTGGGATACCGGTGACGGTCCAAACTCAGCCACTGAGCGTCCCGACGAGTACCTGCAGCTGCCGGATACTTATCAGCAGGTCCGACTGATTGAAGCCGTAGGGAATGTTCCAGCCCAGTGGGCCGAACTTCTTCCTCTCCTGAACGAGCGCATGGAAGAAGCACAAGCCATACAGGAGCTTCTCCCAGATCTGAGGCAGAGCGTTTGAGTCAAGGCAGGTGGTGCAGATGTTAGGACGGATGCGTGCGACTCTTGTGCCATCTCCACTCACCAGCTCCTTACTGGAGCAGCCACCGAAGAAGTCGGGGTCAGACACGGGATCTGAGGTGTACGACTGCAGCAAGTTCAGTCGCAGTCCTGTCGGGGGCTCGTTGGTCATTTTCACGCCGTTCTGCAGGATGCTCACTGGAAACTGACATCAGAGGGGACGTTGGTGAACTGGTGGACTGAGAGATGTAGTGTTGTCCTGTTGGAGGACCGTTCTCCGGAAGAACGACTCTTTGGGGTGAACACACGGCACCGAATCACTTCATGAGATTTGTTCACTGGACAGTTTAGCAGAGTTTGGTCATGAACTGCTGCCGATGAATGAATGAATGAAGATTCATTCGTTCACTGAAAAGAAACTTACTGAAACTGAAAACAAACGGTGTCTGAACACTGAGAGAAATGTATCCGGTGAACAAATCCTCCGTGATTCAGTGCACCTGAAAGGACTGTTGAGCACGTGAGGCTTCACCTTGGGGGAGGGGTAGCTGGTGAGCCAAAGGCGGAAGTCTGGGTGGCAAGTCGTGGGACTGAAGTCCTCACAGATCTTCTCCAGGGTGGTCATCCAGGAAACAGCCAGGTGACAGTTCTGCAAACACACCCACGTCCCGTCCTGCATGGCGGTGGAGACCATCTTGGCTGCGATGGGTCCCTGACCCTGACCCAGAGAGATGGACTGGAACTTGTTGCCGTCCATGTTACTGTCACTAGCGAACTTCAGCAAGCCTGCGGAGGGACACGGTTACGTCTGGGTGACTTTCTGGGTGGATTGTCCATGTCAAATCTCCGGTGCCCGTGGACTTACTAGCCATGGGATCGGCCCCCGGAGACAGCACGAACACGAGTGGGATGGTACAGTTGGAGTCCTGGTAGCTCTTGCTGAGGTCAAAGGCCGGCGGCTGGACAAACTTCTTCCCCAGTTTGACCGTCACATACTTGGTGACGGCTGGCACTATTTTATCAGGCCTGAGACAGCGAATGATGATCATATTCTGCAGCTCGTTGAGCTTCTCACTCCAAGGTGAGGGAAGAGGAGTGTTGCACGGATCTTTGCTGTCATAAACAGGCTTGAAGTCTTCTGGATTCTTGATGAAAGCGTCTCTGTGGAATCAGTGACGGGAGGGTGAACACCAGTGACAGACACAATCAATTGGAATCTGGACGTCGGTGTTTGTTACTTTATTCCTCGTAAACCGGGAAGCTCGCTGGCTCTGCAGATTTCATCCCAGCACTTGTCTTGCAGCCAGCTGGGATCTGGGTTTGGAATTGTGTTCTCCAGGCCCACTCCTCCAGTCATCAAGAAGATAAAGTCGGTGTACTTAATCTCCTTTTTGGCCCTGGATTTTTTAAAAAAAAGGGAAATTCATCTGTTCTTTATCATTGAAGGAAAGCTGAAATCTCCTTCTGTTTCCATACGCCATGACACTTACAGCAGTATATTACAGCAGAGGAGGAAGGAGAAGAGCAGTTTGTCCTTCTCAAACAGGGAGCGACAGATGTTGCCGTATAGGTTGTAGGTGAAGTGATCGATCAGATATCGAAGCCTCCTCTCCAGGATCTTGGACTTGTTACTGACGGAACCGTGAACACAAGCATGAGATCGGGTGTTTGTCTTCCTCCCGGTGTGGGTCCTGGGCGAGCAGGCTGTCTCCTCCTGCCATCTTTTTCTTACGTGTACTTTGACCCCCCTCACCTGTCTTGGATGGAGTTGATGTAGAGGTTGACAAACCAGCTGAGTGAGTACTGGTACATGGGGTCGATGTTGGTCAGGTCGGCGATGCTGAAGAACAGGGTGGATGAGTGCTTGGCAATGGCTCTGTAACCTTCTCTGGACTCTGCGATCTGGATCTCTGTCTTCTCAGCAACCTGGGACGTGTATGAAGAGAAGACATTCACAGAAGTCAGAACGTTCACATTCGTACCCGGAACAAACGTTCTCTGCCTTCGGCTCCGTGCCTTCTGTTTCTTGGTAATCTCATTGGACATGATCTTCGCAGAATCTAGGATCTGAATGGCGCTCTCGTCCTCCAGGATGTTCCCCTCAGACTGCAGAGTCTCCAGGATTTTGTCCTCAGTTTCCTTTAGCTGCCTCTTGTTTGCAGCTGACTGCATGATCAGGGCATTTCTCTGGTCTTCCAGCTCCGGCCTGTGAAGGAAGGAAGGGAAACCGGGCCGACGCTCTGTCACAGTGATGAGGTATTTCATTGGGAAAAAACACCCCGGATTCTTTACTGCAGCTACCTCTCCTTGGCGACCACAATCCCCAGCAGCTGGTCCTCCAAGCCCTCAGGCGTAATCATAAAATTGAGCAAAGACACCTTGGTGGCCAGGTCTGGTAGATAATGGGGGTTTCTCAGCTTAGTGGTGATGTAGAAACGGAACTCGTGGGAGTACTCAATCACACTTTCCCCCAGCCGAATGCAGTCCACGCCCCCTTGATGAAAATGATACAATGGTATGTAGTAATTGTATAAAAGTATCATATATATACATGAATATATGTAAATATTAGGTACACCTCGATCATCAATAACATCTTATTAGCATCTGTTCAGACCCCGTGGAGTTATTGTACTAACAAACAGACAGACAGACAGACAGACAGACAGACAGACAGACAGACGCCTCCTTGGCGGAGGTCATGAACGTCTCATGCCATTACCTTGTTTGAAGGTTTGTTTGAGCAACAGAGGTTCCAGGGACGGGTCCAGCTCCTCCCCGACATTTTCCAGCAGAAGGGGCGTTCCAAACTGGATACAGTTCTCCAGTGTCCTCATGTAGTCACCGTCGGTGAGCTTGATGACACTCAAGTTGTTGTCTTTCTCTGAATTCTTCACCCACTTGTTGGCCTGACCCTGGGGGTCGATCATCAAGGGCCTTCGAGCGCAAACGGGCCAATGAGATGAATCTCAGCTCCAACAGCACATCTTCAGTTTTTAACCCATTTGACCCATTTGAGCTCCAGAACAACGGAAGCAGAGAGACTTCTCAAACACAAACTCACCATCTACGAGAGTTGCTGACTATGACGCCGTTATCGATAGAGAAGGAGTCACTGGGGAGGCCGGCGATGTTCCAGGCCCTGATCTTGATCGGATCTCCCAGCGTCTTACTGAGAGAGAAGTTGTCTGACGACGGAATATTCTTCGACTGAAGGACCAAGAGTAGAGCGAGAGGGGATGAATTATGTGTGAAGTCGTAGAGAGTAAAGAATACGAGGACCCTTACCTGGCACAGTTTGGTCCATAACTTGGTGCAGTCCTGTCTGAAGGCAGCCGTGAACGCTCCCAGATAGGCGATGACACCAGCAGCGATCAGGACATCTCCAGTCAGGTTGTCGTACGTGTTCTGCAGGTCGTCGGCTGCCTTGGACCATCTAAAGACAGATGACAGGGGATTCTCAGGTCAGTTCCTTCCAATGCAGAGAAAGGGACGACCCGTATCACCTGGTCTTCTCTCCACCCAGACCGCCGATCAGCTTCTCAGCTCTTTCCAACTTCCTGGCACACATGTCCACCTGGAACTCCAGCCGCGCTTTCTCTTCCGTCATATCGTCAAAGCTTTTTTGAATGGCTGCGAATCGGTCCTCGACCTCCTTCAGTTCGGCTCTTTTCTGGTCCAGCAGGATATTGGTGGCAGCCAGGGACGCCTGGGCTTCGGCCAGATTGGCCTTCTTGGGAGCTACGATCTAAAAGCACATAAAAGTGTGTGAGGAACGGGACAGAAGTGTCATCAACCACAGGGCATGAAAAAGAAGAAACGGCTGGACAAACTGCACCTTTGCCACCCTGTCGTACACCTCCATCGCTTTGATCCACTTGCAAAGGCCTTCGGCCGCAGACGAGGCCTTGGCCACTTTGCTGGGGTCAAAGTCGGGGTTGGTCATGTACACGCTGCGGATTTTCTGCATCACAGAATCCTGCAATGAGAAGACAGATGTCCAACAGTCCCGTACTGGTTCTATACTGCAGTAATACATGAAGAAAGAGCTTGATGGACGCTCACAGGAATGTTGTCTTTGTCATATTCTCTCAGATCTCGTAAAAAGTTCATATCCCCCAGGAGCTTCTTGCTTGGACCCCAGTAGTCCAGAATCTGATAATAAAGACAACAGATGGGCGGGATCATGAGTCGTGAGTTTGACCGTTTCCATCATGATGGTTTCTTCTTCCCCAGGCTACCTTCTTTCCAGTCCCAGCAGGATTGGCTATCTTATCTGGCATGATATCCTTCATCACACACACAGCTGACATCACCAGCTTCACCCCCGCAGGAGGGTTCTTCATTGACTTCACAATCGTGATGTCGGAGGGCTGAAAGAAGCAGGCGACGTTCATCGACTGTCCTCTGCAGCACTCCGATGGGCAAACGTGGAACGGAGCGGCGCAGTCTTGAGGGTGCTCACCTTCAGAGTGTCCAGGGCAGAGAGAGCAGCCTCCAGAGCGGGGATGGCCTCGGCCAAATCGTTCTTACACTCGTCCTTCAGAGCTTCGGCCTCGTTCGCTTTAACCGTCGCGGCCTCTTCATCAACACGCACAATTTTTTTCTTGGCTTCCACGTCTGCGGATTCCGCCTCAATCACCTGAGAGGAATCCAGTTCAAATACAGACATCGAGTTCAGTGTACCTCCAGTACCTGTATACAGATTCATTCTACTCCAGGAGACACTAAATGAAGATGAACCTTCATCATTTTGGCGTTGTCTATTTTTGCCTTCTCCAGTTTCGGCTGTAAGTTGACCAGATCCTTCTTCATCTCACCGACCTAGACAAGACATGTTTTCAATAAGTTTGGATGGATGGATGATGGATGGATGGATGGATGGATGAATGGATGAATGATAGATGGATGAATAAATGGATGGATGGATGGATGAATGGATGATAGATGGATGAATGGATGGTTGGATGATGGATGAATCGATGAATGGATGCATGGTTGGATGAATGGATGGATGAATGGATGGTTGGATGATGGATGAATGATAGATGGATGAATAAATGGATGGATGGATGAATGGATGATAGATGGATGAATAAATGGATGGATGGATGAATGGATGGATGAATGCATGGTTGGATGATGGATGAATGATAGATGGATGAATAAATGGATGGATGGATGAATGGATGGATGAATGCATGGTTGGATGATGGATGAATGATAGATGGATGCATAAATGGATGGATGGATGAATGGATGATAGATGGATGAATAAATGGATGGATGGATGAATGGATGGATGAATGCATGGTTGGATGATGGATGAATGATAGATAGATTAATAAATGGATGGATGATAGATGGATGAATGGATGGATAAGACAGATAGATGTTGACAATAAAATTTGCAAAGTTTTGCACAAATCTGAACAAATGGGAAATCCCTGAGGGGACGGTGATGCTGTGTTTACCTGGGACTCAGTGAAGGCCAGTTTGTCCAGACCGTTGATGTACCTCTGTTTGGCCTTCATGACCATGTCTCTTTTCTCAGTGAGGAGCAGACGGAACGCAGCAATCAGCTCCAGGTAGGACGTGGGTGTGACATAATTATGCCGACCGAGTTCAGAGAGGAATCTGTAGAGGAGGCACACAACTTCAACATGTATGTTCCCGAGGAATTTGAGACAATTTGAGAAGAAGAACAAGTGGTACTTCTGAGAGAGCTGTGTGGCAGAGGTGTGGAACGTTTTGCAGATGGGTACGACCTCCCGCCTCTCGTTTTCACTCAGCTCCAGCGTCTCCAGGAAGGAGTTGGCTACCCGCTCCAGAGCCTCCTCGGGCCACGGCTGCCGGGGCACAGATGTGAAGATGTTCCTCATCTCGACTTACCGTGTTACACCATCGTTCCTGTCTCCTACCTGGAACCAGTCAATGGTGCAGCAGTTGATGAGAGACGGAAACTGTCGCAATCGATTTCGGAAGGCGTCTCCGATGGGACTGAAGGCCACAACCACGTGCAGGTTCTGCTTACAGCAGGCCACGAAGAAGGCAAACAGAGTCAGAGGACTGAACTCTGTATTTCGGTTATTTTTCAGGGCAATGGGGCGTACTGCCTGCGGAGGGAGAGGGGGGAGACAAACAAAGAACGACTGCTGAAGTATCAATGAAGGACGAGTTCCACACAAGGCCACAGTGAATCACGTCCCACCTCGATAATCACTTGTCTCTCGTCCGCAGCAAACAGATTTGGAACTTCTCCTGTGTTCAGGACGCTGTCCACGTCCTCCAGAAAAGCCTCGTCTTTGATCTGAGTGTCAGTCAGCAACAGCACAGTCTTTTGACCATTCACCCCCGCGTTCTTCAGGAGCACCTGCAGAAGAACCGGGGGGTTGTGATTGGAATGTTTCAGGAGCACAGGACGCAGACGTGCGCAGTAAAAGCCGAAGCTGACCTTGAGGTCGTCTCTCCACTCCGTCATGCCGTAGCTCTTTGAAATCTCAGGCTGGAAAATGGTCATGCGGGACATGAATGTGGCCAGACGAGTGATGGACTGGCGGCCGCTGCCCCCCACGCCAACTAGAAGGGCGTTCCCCCCCGGTTGCTTCAAAACACGGCTGATACGGGACAGATGCTCCAAGAGATAGCTGCAGAGAGTAGAAAGTATCTTAGCAATTTACTTTTCCATGCGACAACTGAGATGAACAGAGTTCAAATGCAGGAACTGAATTAGTGCATAAGTGGTAAGACAAAAAAAACAACAAATGTACCGACGGCTCAAAACCAAAGTCTGTGTATTTGTGTGTGTTTACCGAAAGATGACGAGATTCATCTGATTCTTGTGCATCTGGTTGTACTCGACCAGACAGGACGCCACCACCTGCTCGAAGCTCTCCATGGAGGGCACCTCCGCATACAGCCGGTCGTCATCCTCCAGGTCGGGCTTCATGTAGTCACCGAACAGCAGATTGCGCACGTCTTCCTCGACCAGCTGACACAGAGGGAACGTCTGTGAAACCATCTGAATTTGTCCTGTTTCCCACAGCGAGCGTCCCTCCTCATACCTCACTGCCCTGTTTCAGGTGACCAAACACGTTGTCAAAAGAGTCCTTGAAGTGATCTTTGACTATGTCGTTCATCAGCTGGTAGAGCCAGGCGCGGTCTTTGTCGTCCACCAGACGGTCATAGAAGACACGGAAGACCTCGTGGACAAACAGACGGATCATGGTGCGCTTGTTCTCCAGAGACTCCTTCTTCAGCAGCAGACAGCCCTGGATGACACGCGAGAAGTCCCGCAGGTTGAACGTGTAGTGAGACTTGGCGGGAGTAGGAAGCAGGTTCTCCATGGCTTTCTTATAAACCTGTGAGAATTTAAAGCAACGCAGTGAAGGAAGGAAGGATGTGGAGCATCCAACACAGGGAGGAATGTATTCATCCACCTCCGTGGAGAACTCACCTCCATCGTCGCTGTCACTATCTGGTTGGCGACGACGAAGGCGTCGGGCGGAAATGCATTGATCTTCAGATAGAAGTTCACCACGTTGGAGAAGATGCGAACCATGGTGTCATCGCTGAAGGGATTGATACTAACAATGTTGAAGTGGCGCAGGAAGCGCGGCGTCACGGCATTCCTCCCACCACCAGGGGGACCCATGGCTGCAATGAGCTGGAGGTCGACCAGGATGATCTTGGAGGTGTCTTTGAGGTCGTACCTGCCGGAGGAGATGAGGTCAAACACTGGGGTCACCGCCTCGTCTCTCCTTCACTCGGGAACCAAACCGTCGACACCGACCGGTGCGTACCAGTTTCCGTGGTCGATGTACTGCCGAATAAGCTCGACCGGCGGCTGAGCTCCAAACTGCTCCTTCACTGGCAGGTTTAAATCGTCAATGAAGATGACACATTTCTTCCCCAGGGGGGGCCCGAACGCCCCCTTTCCTCTCTTGTCTAACCTGGACATGATGATATTCTGGGGGATGGCCAAAACACAGAAGGAGGTGAGGTGAGGTGCAGGTTCTCTGGTTTGCTGCGAGGACCACGTCACAGCAGGTCACACCCTGACCCGTGGTTCCTGATGCTGACCTGCGTCTGGCTGGCGCTGGTGCGGGCGGAAAAGTTGACAAAGAAGGGTAGATAGTGCTCTTTGTCCATGTTGTTCATCAACTTCTCCTTCACGTACACTGACTTTCCAGTGCCAGTAGGACCCACAAACAGTACGGACCTACTCCCAGACACAGACAGAGGGGTCAGGGGACAGTGTGTGTGTACAGGATGTGTCGCTGTCGGATACTAACACTCCATAGCGGATGCAGAGGTCCATTAGGTACGTGTAGCGAACTGTGTCGATGGTGGGAACAATAATCTCCTGCACTTTGGTGTTGGCGGAGCCCAGGCTGATGTTTTGAATGGTATCGCTCCAGTGAACCCATCGGCCTTTACCGTTGAACTGTCCGAGAGAAGAGTGTGTGATTTACCAGCTGAGACACACGCCAGACGCCTCCAAGGGACGTGACCACACGCTACCTCGTAGAAGTAGTCATACACCAGCCCGTTGGCGTCCATGGGACACGCCCACCCACCCACGGCGTCAGGGATCGGATGGTCCTGCTCCTTTCCAGACACGAGCTCCTTGACGAACTCGCTAAATTTCTCTCTGCTGCTTGAATCACAGCTGCCACCCACCGACCACACCAGGGAGAAGGCAAAGGCCGCCTGCAATCACATCCCACCGCATGAACGCCGACATGTCGGCACTAGTGAGGCAACAATGACCAGTCGGTCCTTTACCATGATCCAGGTGCGAACGTTTTTCACGTCAGGCTCCGTTTTCATCGGCTCAGTGAGCAACATCTCAAAGAGTCGACAAAGAGACACGGCTGTGTTACAGTCGCTGGTGGAAACCACTTCCTGTGAACAAAAGGGTCGTCCAGCTCAACGGAACATCTGTGTGTCGTGTCAACCTCAGGGTCTGGGTGCTTCTGGGTTCTGGCGTCATCTACCCTGCAGTGTTTCCGCAGCATCCTGAGGGCCGCTGGCAGCAGCCAGTGGAAGAGCTCCAGCAGCAGGGCGCGGTTGTCTGGGCTCTGGATGGCACCGGGAAGTCTGTTGATCCAGGAGATCACTAAGGGGTCCCACCCCAGCTGAGACGGCTCCATGTAGATCATACCACACCGGCTGACTGTGGCCGGCTGCAGTGACACACGGTTCAGTCAGGGGTCAAACAACGCCCCGACGGCATTACAAGGGCTGAACGGTCAAGTTAGTTAGGTTTCACACACAGAAACGACTGGATCGTCGGACAGAGTCATCAACTTACAGAAGCCTGGGACAGATCCATTGCTTCAAAAATCAGACTCATCTGACTGGACATCTGGATAATCTCACCACTCATCAGACACAACTGTGGAAGAAGCGACAGCCTTCGTCTTACTACGGACACATGACGTGTTACATAAGAAGATCATGTCCGTGAGTACGTGGTCGTACCTTTTTGTTGTCGTCCAGCACAGTGTTCATGCTCTCGATCCACAGCGTGTCGATGGGGCCGTCAAAAACCACCCATTTACGGTCCGGTGTATTTGCTGACGCAAATTCACGAAACGTTTTGGCCACGATCCCATCGGTCCACTGACGACGAGGAAAACACCGAGTGAGATCAGGAGGAAACGGACGCTTCTAGTGACTCAGGGTTACGACGACCGCCGACCGACCTCATGGGAAACCAGGTCAAACTGTCCAAAGAGCTGCCCCATGGTGATGGCCTTTGGGTTGATGGTCCTGAAGATCACCTGCTCCTCCTCACCATAGCCCTTCGCCTTCATGAGGGTCAGCGTGTCGGCGAGGACGTGTAGGACTTTGGTCTTCCCTGAAAATGGTTGTCCTACCAGCATGAACCTGAGGCAAAAGAGAATGTTTCATATCTTATACACACACACACACACGCGTGCATCTCATACTCCAACATTATGTGTCCAGTTTAAGTTAATCATGTACATTTTTGACATTTGTGAGCTTTGTGCCATTTTTATTACAATTCTAACAGAAAAGGTTTGAAAATGTCAGTTAATGAAAAAATATATGAAAGTTTGATTGTTGGATATGAAATTACTGGAAAAAAACCCAAACTTTTCCATGATATTCATATGTCTATCTGTCTCTGTCTCGACATAGATAGAACGATAGATAGAACGATAGATAGATAGATAGATAGATAAATAATAGATAGATAGATAGATTGATATAGATAGATAAGCAGACAGATGAATGTATCTGTGTATGTAATGTAATGTTTATATGCGGTGTCCAACATATGAGCGTGCACGTCGTACCCATGTCTGACGATCATCATCTCGTAGGTCTGGATCATCTTCTGTAAGAACACCTGTGTTGGCTGTACGTTGTGGTTGTGACAGCACTCTGCCGCTGCTTCCAGAAACATCTATCAAAAAGAATATTACATTTGATAGAAGTATTAGTAAGTCGTTTATGTCAGTACCACACATACCTGTATGTCTACATCTTTTCACAAAGCGCCACATGATGTTTCTTAAGAACTCAACAAGGAGCCAAATGCATCGACATGTCCTACTTCATAGTCAGCTTCAGGGAGGGAGATTCCAGGGAACAGATCACTGGTGATTCCATTGAACAGGGGAATGTCATGTGAGAGGAACTTGGGCTCATTAACATCCGTTATGGACCTCAGGAGCTAAAGGATAACATACATACACGCAAATCCATGAACAGATGAATCGAGTTTGTCACGGGAACACGCCAGACAGAAAAGCACCGAGCGAGAGAACAAACCAGAATGTCCTCGTTCTCGTCTGGGTATTTGAGCTTGAGGTTTCCTGCAGCCACGAGAACAGCCTTGACAGCCCTCATGCCGTAATCATAATGGAACTGGGAGGAGAGCTGCTCTGAACAGAGCCTGTAGGTCATCACGATCTTCACTGACAGAGGCTTGGCGTTGAGGAATCCATACGAGTACAGAGAGATCTCCGCTATCAGAGCGTAGTTGGGGACCATCATCGCCACGGTCCGGAACAACACCTGAGGGGAACACAAAGAGCAAGGAAACAAACACCCATTTAACACATTTTACAGAAGGCGTGTACCAGCTCCAGTCCAACAGATACACGACGTATGAAGAGACCTTGAGGTTGTCTGGGAGTTCTGATCGCCCGGCGTAGCCTGGGTTCATCGTGATGGACACGAAACAGTTGGGGTTGAGTTTGAGTCTGGTCCCTTCGAAGTCAAAGAAGTCCATCCTCAGCTCGATGGCCCTCTGGATGCAGAGGACCTGCTGGGCCACCACAGACAGCACCTCCAGCTCGATGCGGTTGAACTCGTCGAAGCACGCCCACGCCCCAGCTGAAGCCAAACCTTTGAAGAACTGACAGGTTCGAGCGTTAGTAACGAGCTCTTCGCCTTCTCTGCGGAACCCTTCAAAATCACATCCTGCATGTTTTACTTTGCCCATTGCGCGGTAATCCAGCCCGTCAGAGCAGTTGAAGACCACACACTGCACCGCTAGAGCTTTGGCTAAATCTTTGGTGGTTTCTGTCTTTCCTGTTCCAGCGGGACCCTCGGGTGCCCCGCCCAAATTCAGGTAGAACGCTCCAATCTGGAACAGAGAGTGCCCTGACATTTCTAAGAACCTGTAGTAGTATGGAACACAGAAACAAGGATTCCTTTTATTTACCAAGGTTCTGTAGCATCTGTCGGTCAGTGGGGTGATGACCAGACGCGGCGAGTTCCCCAGGTACTCGTAGGCGTACTTCACATCGCAGTTAATGATGCGAACGCGGACGTTGTTGTCGCTCCAGTAGTAGCGAAGCTGTGCTAGCCACTGGAAGTCGGTTTCATCGGACACGCCTGTTCTCACAGACACGTTCTTTGGTTTCACGCTCTCGTTCGCTGGTTGTGGACCGACACAACGCTCGGCTGCGGTCGTTACCTTTCTCAATCAGCTCCATGACCACGTCTCTGGCATGAACGTCAATTGTGACCAGTGCTCCCAGAGTGATGCGTGTTTGTTTGGCCAGTTTCCCTCTCACCAGCTCCACAATGTCGTTCAGCTGATTCTGGAGTTGTTTGTAGTAGTTTTTCAAACCCTACAGAGAACAAAGACACAAGTACGACACTTTCACACAAGTTCCTGCATTGGAGAACGTCAAAGACGTCTCATATCTAAACTGAACTCACATCAGCGCCCGCTCTGATGGCCTCATGCACCTCCAGGGTCCAGAAAATCTGGGAGGTGCAGAGCACAACCTGCCCAGGCCACTCCTTGACCCACTGACTGCGCTGGGTCTCCGGGTAGGCCTGTCGACACGAGCGCACTCGAGCACGCAGCTTCCACAGAACTGTGTGTGAGTGGATATGGACAGAGCGGATCTCACCAGTCTGGAACGGGCCACCTCATCTCTCACGCTGCTGACCATCACTTCTTCCACCTGCAGCAGCCACTTCTCGACAGCTCCTTTGGCCTCAGACGTGGAGACGTGCGCGATGAGGTCAACGCGCTCCTCTTCACCACTGAACATGGCCTGGTGGAGAACAGCAGGTCGTTGTGTCACAGAGAGCGTTGTCACGCGACCGTCACCACATGTGTGAAGTTCTCACGTGGATATCGAGGTTGGGGAGGAAATCCAGCTTGGCGATCCCCTCAAAGCACTTCTTCAGATGAGGCTGTACTTGCAGTGGGTCCTTACTCTCAGACAGAATCTCCAACATTTCATCGTTGGACAGAAAGAAGAACCTGGCGGTGTAGAAACGTATTCAGATTATTATGGGTCTTATTGACAAATGAAACACACTATTTGTTCTGACTGATTCAAACACAATCAGGACCAAAAGGACGAGATCGGTTCCTCCCTTAGGGGGGTAGAACTCCTGTCCTGTGGACACTTGGCTTGGGGAGCGAAAATAGACTTGGAGTGGACGTGGAGCTGAAGAGCTGCCAGTTCACTTCCTGGGTGACTGCTGTGGTGCCCTCGAACAAGGCCCCGAAACCCCCAGGTGCTCCCCTGGACATGGCAGCCCATTGCTCCGAGCTTGCGTGTGCATGTGTGTGTGCTTGTACTGTGAAGCCAGGATGGGTTAAGTTAAGTTCTCCTTCCTTGTTGTGTCGAGTGGCACCCGTTGGAGCCACAACCCCACCCCGGACAGGAGGATGAAGATGATGGATGGATGGTTTGGTTTACCTTGGGAAATGGAGGCGCTTCTTTTCCAAATAGGCATTCAGTCCTTTCATGATGTCCTCCAGCAGGCTGTTGGAATTGATCAGTTTCTCCAACAAACCAGGCAGGGACGTTGCCGGCAGAATCTACCATCACAAACCCACCGTCAGCCCAAACAGCGCATCACCAGCATGCTTTCCCCTGCGGCGCTGCTACCTTCGGGTCCTTAACACAATGCCTCATGACCTCCTTAAAGTTCCTGTCGACGGTCTGGAAGAGTCGGCCTTCCTCTGGAATCTGATGCATGATGTCCTGAGAAGAGAAGACGGGCTCCAGGTAGAGCCACTGCGCCTGCACCTTCAGCCACTCGTCGATGGTTTCCTGGATACGGAGGAGGCACTCCTCCCATTGCTGAAGGACAGAACAAGCTGTCAGTACCACAACTCCCTTCATTCCACGTTCCTTCATCATCCGAAGGTCAATACACTTGGCTTGAAGCTTGAAACTCACTTTAATCTCTTTTTCGAGGGGCTTGATGAACGGCGAGGCCATCATCGTCTGGGTCTTCACAATCTGGTCTTCTAGCATCGTCTGAATCTCATCCACGGCAGACAGGATGGACACCCCGCTCTCCTTGTATGGTTGATAGTGGAAGGAAACACCACTCCAAACGTTGACCATGGTCTGCATCGCTTTCTCCATGGAAAACTCCTGCACAGATACACAGGGGGCATTTACCACACCGACGTTATCCATCAACCGGTGACAAATGTCTCAGGCTCTCACTTTGCTCGCAGCAGCGCTGATAGATTCAAATTCTTCCAGGAACGGAGACAGGTTTTGTTTGAGAACTTTGCGTAGTGTCGTGCAGGAGTCAGGGGTGAGGTCGTATCCCGCGATCTCCGACATCTTTTTCCAGTGGTGGGCTCTGATGCCTGGATTACACAAAGCGGACACGAGAGGAATATGCGCCTGTTGACACAAACACATTCCGCATCACGCTTCAGAATCAGCCAGCAGCCGCGGGGTTCGACGGGGGGAGTCACGATCAGCACCTTGAAGCTTTTCATCTGCTCCAGCACGGTCGAGCACAGAGTCACCAGGGGACTCTGCAGCAGGGGCCTGTGTCGCTCTTCACCGGCGGGCTGTTGTCTCTTCTCGGGCTTCTCCATGTTTTGTTCCACGACGTTCTGTTTCTGTTGGAAAAGCTTCAGCATCTTGAAGGTCTCCCGAAGCATCTCGTCCAACGTGACCGCCATGCTCTCGCCATTCAGGTCCTGGAAGGAACCCATCCAACTACACAGAAAGAGGACGACGCATAAACACACGGCACTCGTCGCCCCCCCAGAGGGCGTCAGCCTGATGTCTGACCTCTCCTCCGTGCGCTGCCATCTGAGCACGAGTGTAAACAGCTTGTGGTACGGCTTGATGCCTTCTTTGATGATGGCAGCGTCTGGATACTGTGTTTCATCCAGTTTATAAAAGGCCTCCTCGTTGTTGATGTCAGCGATGGCCTCCTCGGCCTCCTGCAGACCTTTCTGAACACTTTTGACATCTGCCGAGTACTGTCCAGAGAGTGAAGACAACAAGGTTGTACCTCAGATACAGTCCCAAACAAACACAGTGTCTCGTGTGTATCTTTCACTGTCCTGTGCGGGGGCCAACGACACACCTGCTGCATCATCTCCAGCTCAGAGCAGTGTGGGAACTCCTCAGTCCTGCATTCCAACTTCTTCAGGAGGATGGTCAGCCTCTCTCTTTTAGCCAGCAGCTCCAGCTGTCCTTTCTCCCGAGCCTTCTGCATGACCTGGAAGGACACGCACACGTCGGGTCTCAGCCTCTTAAAAGACACCCACGACCCACATCCGTGAGGGCGTACAGGAGCACACGGGTCAGTTCACGTGCACCCAGCGCCTTCTCGTCATCCCTGTACCCTCATTTCAGACCCAACTGACGCCCGTGTACACGAGGAGCGTCACCTCATCGCTGAGCTTCAGCACGTAGAGGATCTCCTGCTGCCAGAGAAAGACCGTAGCATTTAGCTCCAGATCCTTCGGCTCAAAGATGAAGACGTCCAGGAAGTAGACCAGCCGGCTGTAGGCCTCCTGTGCAGTAACAACAGCTGAGATCAGTACGAAGCCTCCGGTGTGTGAGAGATTCAACAGCCACCTTGATTTGGTCTGTGAGATCTGGAATAATCTTCGTCTGGGTGACGTCTATGTACTCAATCATCTCCGCCAGCTCCTTCGTGTTGTCTGGTATTTTCAGAGCTTTCTCTCGGATGGATTCAAAGTCAGCGCAGATCCTGTGAACACACAAAAGGAACCCCACTTCTAGGTCGAGGCGTCTCTAACGTGGGCGGCTAGCGGCTGACGGCTGACGGCTAGCGGCTAGCGGCTAACGGCTAGCGGCTAACAGCTGACGGCTAACAGCTGACGGCTAGCGGCGTTCCCAGGACGTCACTCACTGTAGATTTTGCTCTCGGTGGCTGCTGCTCATTCTCCTCAGGAGGATGCTGGCGTAGCTCTTGGCTTTGTTGGTCAGCCCCTGTTTCAGCTCTTCACAGTTCAGGTGGACCATCGTGAAGTAGGCCTTGTCTGGGAGCCTCATGATCTCCTTTGCCAGCGCAAAGAACTCATCCACTTGCTTTTAAAAAGTCCGATTAGACATAAATAATGATCCATAACACAGGTAGAAGAAAGGCGTCATACCTCAGTGTATTCGTCAAACGAGTGATGTTCCTCCAGGAACTTTTCTACTTGAGCCTGTGCCCTTCCATCAACTAACCAGGCGTAGTTGTCAACTACACAATAAATCAAAGACAGTCAGACAGAATCTGCACTTATTTACGTTGAAATGTTTCAAGTTCAGCATCACCATAACTCTGGAGATGTTCCTTTGGTTCCTCCAGGTTCTTGCACACCGTGGTCTTTATCGTGGCCCGAGCCCAAGTAAGGACGTGATCAGCCACCTTGGCGTCCACATACGACGCGGCGCCACGCGTCAGCCAGGTCTTGGCCGTCTGAACCTTCTGTGGATCAGATCAAAACACAAAAACGTTTGTACCATCTGCAGCGGCTACGAGAGCGTACGACACACACACACACACACACACACACACGGTCACCTGCAGCGTGTTGGTGATGGAACTGAGACAATCAAACACGGACGCTTCCACATCTTGTAGCGTGGGGTAGATCTCCATCTTTTCTTCATCGAATGTTAAGGCCATTTGAAAAATGGGCAAGCAGTGGTCGTTGTGTGGTTCGAACGGACTGACAAACTTCTCCACACTGGTTTGGAGAAGGGACTTCAGCTAAAGAATGAAGACACATGTGATTAACAGACATACACAAAGACAAACCCAATCCAAGGACCACATCAGGTGAAGACAAGAGCAGCAGCACATGTGCACATCAATAAATCTTAGAGAGTTTCTCCGGCAACCACGTTTCATCCCACCTGATTGGAGATGAGGGTGGATCCACAGTCAAAGAAGGCGCAGAGTTTATCCTCTCGGACGCTCTTCAGTGTTTTTTTACTGGTCAGCAGGTGGATTACTCTGGGAAACCACACTTTCATGATGTGCTCCTCCGTCCTCTTACATGCCACTGCGGTTCTGTTCTGAAGGCTCATATAGTCGACGGGCCCGGAAGCTCTGAGGCGTCAGAGGCAAAAAAAAACACTGAAATCGGCTCCATCCTCACATCTGCTTCATGTTACATTCCACACCTGTATTCCGAAAGATCGACCAGAACCAGCGGAGAAAACATTGTGTAGCTGATGTACAAGATACACTGCATGGCCGGGTGAAGAATGTGCAGATTGGTCTGAATCTTCTTCCTGTTTTTGATGACGCTGCCATGCCACTGCTTGGAGAGCTCAAAGATTCTGCAGACAACAGGACGGATACGTTTTAGAGAAGGAAAGCCTCGTTGAGGTGGACGTGGACGTCGGACACTCACTCGTTCAGTTTGGTGTCTGTCTTTTCTTCTGAGGTAGTTTCTTGTAGCAGTGGTTTCCTCAGTGTGGTGTTCACTGGGAAATCACAGAGTCAGACCCAGTCCACCGCTCCAGAACCCGACCCCTAGGGGGACAAAGAAACGCCGGCCCCTGCCCGACCCTGACGGACTCAACTAGTGACCATACCTGTGTGCTTGACCATCACGTTGTGGAAGAGGTCTCTCACGTCGTCGCAGAGCTCCTGCAGGAGTTGCTTTTGCTCGGGGCTGTCCTTCAGTTTCGGAGGGACACGGGCAACAATGGAGTCCAACCACTGCTGCTGGATTGGAGGGAACGGGCGACTCTCCACACAGTGCTGCAGGAAGTCGTAGTTCATCTGCAGACGGAGCCAACAGAAATGAGGACCGACGTGCCGACGTACAGACGGGGGGGGGGGTTGTGGAACTGTCTACTCACCTTTTGCTTCAGCTTCTCACTCTGCATCTGCATTGACAAATACCACATGTCACTCCAAAGTACACACACACAGGGACAGAAACATTTCCACTTCACACGTGTGCACAGATAAAGAGGGGTCGTACACAAGCTGGAATCTGTGGCTCTGGCGACTGGCTGCGTGCTCCCCTCTCTCTGCTCCTTCTGTAAGCCTCCATCGCTTTGGACAACCTGGAACACACGTTGTGGGACACTCAGGGGCCGAAATAAACACATGGGACATCAGGGCCCCCAGGAGGCCGAGCTGGAGACCTACACGATCCTGTGGGTTTGCTGCTGGAGCACTTTGCTCCTCCTGTGCTTCAGCAGCTTCTCGGAGACCATGCGGACGTTCGCTGCTGCGGGTGGTCCATCGGCCCCCCTCGGCTGACTCTCTCCGATAGGGGGCAGAGGCGGACACTGTGAAAAACGCTTCCCCGACGGGGTTTTCAAATCATCTGGAGCGGTTGCCATGTCTGGAACAAACAGACAGACAGACAGACAGACAGAAGTCATTTGACAGTTTGTGGTTCCTTTGACTTGTCGGTCCAACCCACCTGCTCCTCTCTGCTCCGTCACACCGGGGATGGTCGTCTGACTCCGACGCCCCGGTGACATCTCCTTTGAACCCGCTGCTTGGAAGCTCACTTTGGTGCGCCGAGAGTCACGTGACCTGGTCTTAGAGCGACACTTTATTTGTTCCTTCATGAGAAGGAGACTGATAAGTTGGGACAGACTCACACAGGCTCACACAGTGCCGTTTCCATAGAAACAGTACACATGGAGGCGGGGCTTGTGATCTCCCCTTCAGGAGGAGCAGAGGTGACCGTGTGTGATTGATGACGTGTGTCTACTTCCTGTCATAGAACGGAATCAAACTACACGTTGACGCTGCCGCCGGTGTCCAGAATTCCGAAAGGGAGAGCGAGAAAGTTGGTCCCTTATGTTCTTCTACCAGTAGATGTCGCTGGAGTATAAAGCTCCATGTTGGAGTGTTCGCCCC
>CAAKHB010005376.1:0-24035 GCA_901007665.1 Aeoliscus strigatus
TGCGACATCCAGGATAAATGAGCAATCCAACTAGTTGATGACAAGTATGGTGGTGCAGTGGTTACACCTCACACCTCACAGCAGGAAGGTCCCTGGTTCTCCCAGTGCCGAGTTTACATGTGTTTAATCTAAAGTTACAGATGTCTGGACTGAAGTTAATATCTGACTGCACTGGCAGAGGAATCTGTGTTCTGATCCAGTTCTAATGGTCCTCTCCTGCATCTGTTGTGTATGGATTGGTCCTGTACAGTGTATGTGGGTGTATTATATACAGTACATAGATTATATGTGTAACGTGCTTTGATTCCGTATTGTATATTGTATTCAATCCAAGAACATCACATTACTCCTTGAAGTAGTATTTGTATTTATATGGGATGTGTGTTTTATACATGGTCTGTGGGTAGATTATCTAATAAAGTATCCCATGTTTGCAACATCATCAACTACAATCATTGATCTCCAATGACTGAACTCAATGAATGTGAAACAATGACAGTGGCTCCAGTCACCAACCCACGGCTCCAGAGCACGAGGTGACTCTTTCTTCCCTCTGCTGCGGCTCCGTGTGGCTTTGGAAAATAAATAATGAGTATTTCATTAAAATGTGCTTTATTTTCATTTAGAAGTTTTTAAAATGTAATTCTGAATGTGAATCTAATGGTGATCTTGTACAATTTAAAACAGTTTAGATTCCTGCTGTTCATAATATCAGTTTCAACCGCCAACGTGCGACACCCGCTGGCACATGATTTCTTTACTTTAGACAAATGTAAGAAAAGACAAGTGTGTGAAGAAAACACAACGTTTGATACTATGTGGGCAGATTCATGTGCTTTCAACGCTCAGACTGGTTTACCGCTATGTTTCATATGTCATGAGAAATTAGCAAACAACAAAAAGTCAAATGTCACAAGACATTTCCAGAATAGACAGAAACATCTGGATGGAGATGAGAGAAAAAAGACCGTTTCAAAACTGATGCAGAAGGTTGATCTGAGCAAAAGTCAGCTCAGGAAGTGGATGAAGTCTACAAATACATACGCTAGTTTTGTGGCTGCTCAGGAAATAGTCCGGACCGGACTATTGGGGAATAAATAAAAGAATCATTCTTTACAATTTCAGAACAGTCTTCTCTGCCCTTCTCTGCGAAGTCCGTCACAGACAGAAGACGTCAGCTCAGCTGTGGTTTACCCAGTCGCCTGCGATGAGGTGATGAGTCGAAACATAAACAAATAGTGCCGTTCAGCCGGTACGTAAACTCTGCTGGGGCAACGGGAGGAAAAGATTGAGTTTGGATTGTGTTTAAGGAGGAATCAACACCGCCCACCTGGTGACAGTCACAACCCGCGTGCTCAAACATTTCACAGAACTAATGAATGTTGTCAATGAAATGATGGAAAAAAGGCTGAAATCACCGTCAGTGTCGGTTCGTGACTGGACGAGGTGGAAAGCACGTGTTCTGACCTCCTCTGTACAACAAACAGAGGAGGTCACGTGGCTGAAACGCCTCGCCCCATGTCTGGAAGGACAGAAAACCTCCCTGGACAGCAAAGGGCTCATCTGTCCACAGCTGGAAGAGTTACACTATCTGATGGACATGACAGCTCTGACTCTTGCATTCGAGCCAAAGCTGACAGTGATTTCCGGAGATTTCCAGAGAGGTGCACAGTCTCACTGCCCCTATCTGAGAGACTTCAAACAAGCTCACAATGTGATCAAGTATTACAATGCAAACATCGGTTCTGTGATATCACAGAGGAGCAAACCACATCATCCTTCCCTGTCACTCCCCTGAGCATCGATCCGTCCCTACTGAATACGACTGCATGTGCAGGAGGGAGTCAACCAGGTCTTAGGATGGAACAAGCCACATAGCCGACAGAGACACATGGGTGTCCATTTTGTCTCGTTTTCATTCCATGAGCTCACTCACATTTACTTCCATCACAACTCAGGTCACATGAGTCCATAACACACTAAAATGTCTGTCGGTAAGTATTTCTACCTGTTGGGCACACGTGTGGCACCTTCTTCCAACATTGTTCAGTGATGCATTCGACTGGTGGTGCCACTGATTAGACGTAGCATTCCTAAATGTAACTTTCATTTCAGTACTACTTTCGGTATTTTCATGCTCTGCTCAGGCTACGGAGGCACAAGTTTGGTCATTTATTCCCTAAACAGGAATTTGTGGTTCATTTTTAGATCATGGATTCTGTCACTAAATTAGTTGATTCCAAAGTATGTCCTTCCAAAACATGCAAACCTCCTTGCAAGCAAATGTCACTCAAGCTAGCCACGTGGTCCATGAAGCATTCATGTCCACGATGCATGAATCATTCAGGCAACGCAACCGCAACTATTCACACCAGCAGTCGCCAGCAGGCAACGTGGTTGATCATGAAATCAGGTATGAAACCAATGCGTCGCAGTCATCAGCAGTGCAACACAATCAGTTGCACAAGTGTAACCAAGTACTACTTGACATAATAATAACAACCAAGAGATGAGATGAGATTTAATGGTACTTAACAAGAATTTATCTTGGGTCTGGTAGTAATACCTGGTCTGGTAGACTCATGTTAGGTTTATTTCTAATGTTAACTTTATTTAACACACACAAAAATAAATCAAATATCAAAATAAATCCTCTTCAGCACTCATTCTCTGAGTCACAGTCTTGTTAACTCACAGATACAGTTAACATTCACATTGCTTATAGTTGTTGTTGTTGTTGTTGTTGTTGTTGTTGTCTGCCGCTGTCTCTTCTCTCCCATTGTCACAGATATTTTTAACCCTTCCACCTGCCATAGTTGTTCTTTTCACAGCTTGTTGATTTGCTCTAGTTGCTTTTTCCTTTCTCTTCCCGTTTGTGTCTGTCTCTCCTACCCCTCCCTTCTCCTTTTCCGTAGGTATCCAGTCCTGTTCGGCACAGAAGCTCCCCGCCGCTCACGTACACTCACATAGATTCACTTAAAAAACATTCAATACAAGTTTAAGGAATGGAGGAGCTTCTGCCCCAGCAATCAGCTGTGTGCAGTAAACTGCACACAGCCAAACTGTCTGACATTCAAGGACATCCAGCAAACCATGCTGAACGTCAAACTGTCGGACAGGACAGGGTCAAAAAAAAAAGAAAGACATAAATGTCCCTTTATAAAACTAAATCAGTCCTCTTGTTCTTGGATAACAAAAGAAAACACTATAGCGCTCTATAAAAAAAACAGTTTCTTTGATACTCAAGTGATCCCTTGAGCAGCCCGTCCTTATCGTCTCCTGGAAACAGCGACCTCTACTGGACTCCAAGACTCCAGTGGTACTTGACACTACACAGTGATACTAAACAGCCTACAGACTTGTTCTGTCTTTTCTCAGCATCAAGTCGCTCTGCTGCCATAAAGCGGCGCTAACTGCTGTGAGTCTTAAAGAGACAGAATGCCTGTTAGTGCTGAATAAACAGACAGGCTGACTGACCACTGGGTGACAGCAGCAACTGAGCATCTGATTCAGAAAAAAAAACAAACAACAAAAAATTCATGCAACATTCATGCAGACATCAGGGAATCAGGTGAATATCATCATTCATGTGAGCGCTGTCCAACAGGGAATCATGTTCATTCAAGGAGGCAGTCGCCACCAGGAGAACATCGTCATCGGTCATGCGATCATTTCCTCGTAGCATCACAGTGTGAACTGTGCTATGTCTGATCGGTCTATTCAACAGACAATAAAACCATGTCTCATGAGCTACGTTCCCACTGCAGCGACCAGGGATCTGAATCTGATTTGTCCTCTACAACGTGATCCATATCCCATTTGCTTTTGACAGTGTGAACAGCACCAGTCACATTGAATCATTTTAAAATCAGATTCAGGCCACAAATGTGCTACTGAATCAGATACATATCCGATTTTTTTAATGCGACCGCAGTCCGATCAGTCAGGTCGCATAGAATGCGACTTTGACGTCATCCTGACACACGTTGGCTCCGACATCCACGTTCTCCTCTGTGTGGACGTTGTGGTGACTGCTCCACAAAGAGCCTCTTCCTGCTCGCTCACAGATTTGCCGGCTGCCGCCACGTTAGGCTACTGGTTGTCACGGTCACGTACGTAAACAATGCTGTGTGTGATGTGATGTGATGTGTGTGGACAGAACACATTTAAGATGTAATGTGGACAAATAATAAATCAGAATCAGAACCATGCAGACCTCGAGCAGAGGTCATGAAAGGTTCTGAATTCTCACGTCATTTCACACATTTTGGAGCCTTTTTCTCTGAAATGAAGGTAGGTTATTTTCAGGCTGGTAAGTGTAAACTAATCAAATTATCTTCTAGAAGAGGACTCCTTTTGTTTTGGATGGGGGGGGGATCTCCAAACCCAGTCAGAACTCTAAGATCATTACAAGCTGTGTAAAAATAAATATCCATTCACTCAACTACTGTGTCTCCTGGTTGAAATCCTCATGTTCAGTCCTGGAAACTAAATCTGGTGAATTCAGTGAAATTTAGTTTGATTTCATTATTATCAGAACAGTTTCTGTTGTTCCTAAAACAGCGTCAGAGAACTTGTTGTTGTTGTTGTTGTTGTATTTGTATTGTCGGTTGTTCCAGTGGGGACTGTTTGTTTCCTGCACAAACACACAAAGTGACAGTGGTTGAATCCTCTGGAGCCAGCGGGGGTCAAACCAGAGCCCAAACATAAGTAGACGTTTGGATAAAGTTTGATGAGGAATGAAGCTGTGAAATGTTTGTGTGTGTGTGTGTGTGTGTGTGGCAGTGGGACATTTGAGCTAATCAACTACTTGACCATTTTCACACTATTTAATAAAAGGAGTAGACCAGTGGCCAGGAGTTGTTTTTGGTCTTTTATTCAGTTTCCTGGTGCCAAGTAAAACTATTAATTCCTGTGTGTGCGCATCCACCATCTGCAGAGATGTCAACAAGGAGACACAATTCATCACCATCAGACGTCCTGTGTCTGTCCATGCCTCACACACACACACACACACACACACACACACACACAGTCTGACGCAGAGCTGGAGTTTGTGGAACAGAAATCCTGCAACAGTCACCTCAGTTCAAACACTGTAACATGTCAGGAGGGAATCAGCGCTGTCTGCTCACATACCGACAACCCCAGTGAGTCTGAAGAAATATGAAACAGAAGACAGATGAAAATGATGATGAGGTTGGTTCACATGGAACAAGATGGACCGAACGTTACTGAAGCTGCCCAGCAACTCCACAGCTCCCTGGGTGTCCATGACAACCACATGCACTCTTCACCATGAGAGCCTGTTGATTCGGGACAGAGGCGCCATGTTTGCTCTGTGCGTGGAGTGACTGTTGTAAAGTGTTTGGGTTTTACACTTCAGATCTGAGTCAAACATGTCACAGGACGATCAGCTGTCGCCCAGCGACTCAACACGTGGTGGTTCCTGTACAGGGCAGTGACTGTCACAGTGACCGTGTTCAGTGAAAATCTCCCATAGCAACATGAGATTTGAAAAGATCAGCATTCTTCTGTCCCACAGCAGGAACATTAACAGGAGGTAAAATGCAGATGACAGAGGTCAGTTCAGTCCTCAAACATCTTGTCTGAACTCCAATCTGGTCATGAAGCAGTGTGAGACAGTGTGTGTGTGTGTGTGTGTGTGTGTGTGTGTGTGTGTGTGTGTGTGTGTGTGTGTGTGTGTATGTGTGTGTGCAGACACCTCTTGTGTTTGTATCATTGTTGGGGTGGATTATTTCAGATTACTTTCTTATTTGCTTATTTTGTATTTGTCTTCTGCTGCAATAATGCAGCATTGATTGAAAAGCTCCATCAGGTACGAACGCCGACCGGCAGCTCCGTAACACGCAGCTGTCTCAAAGCACACAGGAGGACAAAGAGCTGAGGAGAAGACAACATTTTCCCTGCGGTCGAAGACTGAGTCTGAATCGACGCCCCCCAACGTAACACACCATCAGAGATAACCAACGGCGTCACACTGCTCACGTGCCGCGGCCTCTGAGCCCCAACCGACTATTGAACCACGTTCCTGCTCGTGTGCAGGTGTGTCAATACGGCCGCGTCCAGTCTGACCTGTATCGACCGGCTCGTTTCTGACCATCGACCGCAGTCGTCCGTCACAAATCGGACTGCGACGCCGAGAAACATTCATTCACAACCCGCAGCGCAACACAACCGCCAACAATAATCCAACCAGGACCACTCACACACACACACACACACACACACACACACACATCAGTGTGAACCTGCCTATGAATGCACAGAGGTGCCGTCTTGATTGATGGCAATTAGCTTGGTGTAATGGCAACAGCTGTTTGTGGTGTCAGGAGGCTGCTACTGTACCTAATGCCCACCACGCCATCTGCTGCCAGCGGGAGTGTGAGGATAATGATGTGTGTGTGTGTGTGTGTGTGTGTTTGACGTATTCAAAAAGAAAGAAAAAATAGACTTCCAAATCCCACCTGCAGTGGTGTCAGCAGAAGTCACGTTGATAATGTGTGATGAGTCAATATGTTGGTGTGTGTCTGCTTGTTACTACTGAACCTCGGCCCTCGTGGAAGTCTGTTATTAATGAGGCCGTGTCCTCCCACGTCTCCTAATGTCCCTGTGAGTCCGTCTGTAAAGGACGCACTAAACAAAGTGCAGTGTGTAAGTGTGCGACCAGGTTTACGTCCGGTGCTCGTCTCTTATCGTACGTTGATGACCTGTCCAGGTTGTGTTCTCCTCAAGTGCCAGTGTTGAGACACTGTGTTGGAGACCAGTGGTTCGCAAGTCGCTTCGACCAAGGAGGAAAAACTCACAGACAAAAGATAAATAACCCAGATAGCCGATGTATTATAAACTTGCATCACACATGTTACAACTCATTGAATCTTCTCACCGTTGCACCTTCTCCTATAGTCTACTTACTCTACTTCCCTTCCCCTACTTCCTCCACTTTTTTTTACTTCCTCCACCTTTCCTCCTCTTCCCTTATGTTCTCTCTCTATAACCTCCATCCACATCCTTCTCCTAGGTCGACCTCTGGTTCCTCTTCTCCAAGTGGGTTCACCCAGCTGATCACTCTCATCGGGGCTTCTGAATGCAGTTTGTCCCACTGGATCATTCTCAAATGTTTCTTAAACCAAGAATCTACGTGTCTCTAACTCCTCCTCTGTCCTGGAGGTTTGGTTCCATCCAGTCTGAAGGGATTGGACAGACATGGAGGACACTCACCGTTGGACCCTTCTCAATCTGTCAGTGTAGGTGTCGTCCCAGGGACAGGGATCCCTCTTTCTCAGGTTCTCTCTGAGGTTTCTGCCTTTTTTCACCTATTAACAGGTTTTTGAGCAGTTAATTCTCATCCTGACTGAGGGTCAAAGGTCAGAGTGTGTAGTATTGTACGGATGGTAAAGTCATCAAGACAACTGTAATTGTGTTTTTGGGATACATATAAAATTGAACTGAATTGAATAGAATATTTTTATCTCATCTACAGTTCTGCATTGATCTGTGTCAGTTTACACCATTGAATATAATGGCAGAATCATACAAACTGTCACTGGTCACCAGGGGTCTGAATACTGGATAAATATCGTGACAAATTCCACTGTTTCAGGGTTTGGGTTCCAGTCAGTGACTTGTGTCAGTGGACCGGTTCGCTGGGAACGAACCAACGAATCAGATTCCCCCGCAGCAGTTGACTGTCCACTCAGCTAAACAGTGACCTGAATCTGTTCGGTTGGTGGTTCAGTCCAGTTCTTCTGGACCAGTCGTTGTTAACAGGACATCACTAGTCCCATCGCTGTTCTTCTCTCACCCTAACCTGTGTCTGAGGGTTCCTCTCCCTCATTTGACTTTCTTTTCATTGTCCCTGTCTTCAGCCGCCGCTCCATGATGATTTTGTCTATAGGCTCGTGAAGGGAGTAACGTTATCTTGACTGTTTTCAGTCGACTGTTCCACAGACGACAACAGTTGTGATTGGCTGATTGTGCCACGTGACCTTTCCAGCTCTTGAGAAAGAGAGTTTGCAGAGAAATTCCAACCGTCCTAAAAGTGATCGGAACATGACGGCCATCTTGTTGTAGTTAGTGCAGCAACAAGAACCGTTCATTTTCAGTCACTATCGCTTGAAAGAAACAAAAAAACCCACAGAAAACCAGAAAAAAAAACCACAGTGACGCAGACACAGAAGTAGAAATGCTCACGGCGGCATAGGACGTCAAGTCGACTGATGTAGACTGAGTGTCATGATCTCCAGTGAAGATAATTCTGATCCACGAGTTGCAGTGAAGAGATTTGACCTTTGACATTTCAACATGGTGGAGAGAAATGCAGCAATGGTCAGTGAAGGCGAAGGATTCCTTCGTGCTGCTGCGACAGTGAAGCACACGCTGCTGCAGCCGCTGGTTGTGGTCAGAATGTTAATGTGTGTGTGCTGCTGCAGCAGCTGAATTAACAAATCAATCAAGTGGTTTGCTAACGGAGCAGGTTGACGATCAACAACAAAAGCACGTTGAAAATCACATGCCCCTTCGGAATCCACCAATGGGAAGTTTCATGTTCACGTGCAGGCAGCGTCGGCCCTGGTGGCTCCCCACGGTTTTTGTCAGATAGCAAACACAGTGCAGTCGGACGGCGTTCACCTCCACTGGTCCGGCACACACGTCCTCTGCTTTGTCCCTCTGGCTGCTGCAGCCCGGCCGTCGACTTGTTTTCTACATCGTCTCTGAACGCCGTGTTGGCAGAAGTGCACTTGGACTGTCAGCTGCCTTTGAAGGCAGCGAGCCCAGACGGAGGCCTGAAGAGGAGACTCGACAAGCATTCCTGCTCTGTGAGTGAGGTGTTGATCAGGCGCTGCCTCCTCCTCCCCCGATACTCCCATCTGTCCGCGAGAAGCTGCCACCCATATGCCCACGTCCACTGAGCCATATGGCAGGAAGTGTGTGTGTGTCTTCATGTCCTGCGCTGTGTGCTGTGAAGAAGTGATTCCTGCTGAGGTGATGTCGTTTTCGGTCTTATTAAAGGTTCCATGTCAACATCAACAGCAACTGAAATAAATGAACAAATAAATACAAACCAGCAAGTCAATATGAGGGGAACACAGTTTTACTCTGTGTGGCTCCCAGACCACTCTCCTCCAAACGCGCCAAAGGTCCTCACATGGAGGACAGGAGGTGTGTCAGTATGCTGAGTGCAGGTGGCCGACACGCACACACGTCAGGATGTGATGATGAGTGTTCAAGAAGGGAAGACAACGTATTTGAAATCAAAGTAAATGGAAATATTTTTGCAATAAAGGTGTTCTGACTTCACCAATATTATTAACATTTATACCCAACCCCAAACACTAAAACTATGTTTGTCTGTTCCAGACTGCAAGTAACTATAATTTGACGTCTTAATCCAGAAATAATATATATATATATATAACTGATATGTATATAACTGATATACATACAGAGAGAGAGAGAGATGTTAACATTTAAACATTCATTAATTCAGAATAACAGTATAATATAGTATATATTATTCATCATGTGGTTGTTTGCAATATACCTTCAGTATTGTATACAGATTCTAATCAGTTAAACACAAAATATTATATTTTGTATGCAATCAAATTAAAAAGTATTGGTATTTTTGTTGCTCTCATTCAATTTCCATTAGACAAATATATACATAACAAACAAGCTCCATTTACAAACTGACGTTTTCAAGTAACACACAGAGTGTTTGTGCCTCCCGGACTTTGCCACCTGTACAACGTCCATCCGATTAAACCACATGTTTGGTCACTAAAGTTAAATGACCTGTCAATAAAAACAAACACAGTTTCAACACACTTCTGTCTTTCCTGCATTTATCGAACTCTTCAGTCATTTTCCTGCAAAGGCAGTGTGTTATTAGTCTGAGCCACACGAGGCTCCGCAGCCTGTAGGTGCAATTTAATTTTTAATGTGTTTACATGTTATTGCAAAAGCACCAAATGTTGTGGATGCAGTCAGTGTTAATGAGGTTTGGAGCTCTGCAGAGGCTTCAGACACAATAACAGGCCCCAGTGTGTGTGTGTGTGTGTGTGTCAGGCTGCAGCTTGAGGATCCATTAAATGTGAACGCTTTCATTTGTCTTTAGTAGAAGAGCTAAACTAATCAGACGTTGTTTTGTGTCACTAGAAACTTATTTTTCTCGCTCATTATTATTTTAAAAAATATCTTTTAGACCTACACACTGTAAAACTATCAAATGTGAATCGGGATTATGAAATCAACCTTGTGTGTATGTGTGTGCATGTTTGCATGTGCGTGCGTGTGCGTGTCTGCTGACAGCAGAGAGATGTGTTCTTGTTTTTGTAAACAAGAGCGTTCTTGTTTATTTTGTGTGTGTGTGTGTGTGTGTGTGTGTGTGTGTGTGCGCGTCTAGCTGGTGACAGTCACAGAAATGTGTGAGTGTGTGAGTGAACAGACGTGAATAGTAAGGTTACAACAAGGTAAATGATGTAGAATCCACTCCTCCATGACTCAACGGTATTCTGTACTGCGATCTGCACTACAAACAGGAATACCGTCAGAAAACGCCCAGTGGTTTGAGAAGTGTCACTTGGTTCCCTGATCTGGTGTGAAGAAGGAACTAGGAGGACAACACGATCGGTTCCTGAAACTGGAGTTGTCATTACGGTAATCCCAGTCACTCTGTTGCTGAAAGCCGGTAAGTCATTACGGTAATGACAGCAACTTGGCTGTGAAGTGCAAACTTCTGAACTTTAAGAACCCGATTGACAATGTCTCCTTCTCCTAGCTCCTTCTTCACACCAGGTGGGGGAACCGAGTGAAACTTCTCAGTTTTCAATCACTGTTTGACGCTTTGGTCAAAAGTCTGCTCGTAAGAATCTATGGTCAGCGATACCACGTTAAAGGATCAAAACAAGAGTCACCAACATGGAGCCCACGGGCACCACGTGATGACTTGACCGTTGTGAAAGTCAAGTGCAAAGGTGCCAAAGCAAGGTTGGAGGAGAAAGTCAGCTGAACACGGTGGATCAGAGGACCAGGTCTACTTTGGTTTTTTGTCACTTTTTGTCAGGGTGAAATTAAAGAGTTAATGGAGTCCAAAGGCGAAGATGTGCTTCACTGCTAGAGGACACACAGTGGACGCATTTTTAACAGATATTATTGGGAAACTAAACCACTTGAACTGTGAGCTGCAAGCCAAAGAAAAGACTGAAGACTGAAGACGAACGTTTGACCCTGTCAAAACATCTCTATGTATTTACAGAGAAAAGTTTGCTGCACTTTTTCTCTCCAAGCAGTCGGTGCTGAAAGACAATGCCTCAGCATCGGAGAACTTTGACAAAGTTGCAGAAAAGTACTGTCAAGTCATACACAGACTCGGGCAAACGTTTGAGAATAGGTTTTGTGACCTTGGTCGGCTTGAGCGACGTGCGTCACTCATTTCCAGTCCTTTCATGAACGTGGACGTAACGCCCATTGCAGAAGGCTCTCCACCTCTAAGCCTACCAGGCTGTGTTGACACAGAGAAGTATAGTGGTGTATGTCCAGCAGCTGTGAAGGTTACCAGCCTGCTTGGGTCAACCGATGAATCAGCATGAACTTCATCAAGAACAAACAGAACACGCCTCACTGACGCACATCTGCAAGACGTTGCAATGTCAAGTTACACCAACAAAGGAACCAACCCAGTCACCACAACCGTTCATCTGTATGTTTCTGCAAACCACAAACATTGTTCGACACAAACTTTTGCTACGTTGAGGTGAATGAATTCTGCATCGTGTGTGTTCATGTTGTCCTGCAGTTGCTGTGTCTCTGCACATTATGGATTGGATGGTTTTAGGTGGATAGACTTGCTTCAATTAATAGTTTTAGGGGTTTAGAACTATGCCAATGGAAAATGTGTCTTGCTATGTGAAATAAGATACACATTTCTTTTTTTGAATCACCAATCCAAAGCCGTACTAATATGAGTAGTGTTGTACTTGGGTTATTTAGCAATATAAACCACAGATAAAGCAGATTCAATATTTCTAGCCACTCAAAATGATTCATGATTAGTTCTTTGGACAGGAGGCAGTAACAGGGAAGATCCTGTTCATAATTCATACGATCATTTTGAAGTTGTGGTGCTCTGCAACAAATCAGATCAGCAGGATTTGACTGGTCTGTCAAAGACTGGATTGGTGATCCCTCCATGACACGTTCATCTGCATCTGCTTTGACGCTGACGATTCAAACATTCATTTATTTCATTTATTATTCTGTAATAGTTTCATTTTCCAAAGATCACAGTGCTATTTTTAGAACAGGACTGTGGGCACCTCATGAGGTCCCTGCGGGCTACCGGGTGCCCGTGGGCATTGCGTTGGTGACCCCCGCCCTAAACATACAGAGGCTGAGGTGGGTGTTAGCTATCTTGAAACGATCTGCGTCAAATCCGGCCAGTCAGCATTCAAAGAACGAAGCATGAATCATTTTGAAGTGCTAGAAACACTGAGCCTGCTTTATTTATGGTTTGTATCAGCTAAATAGCCCAGGAACGTACGTCTCTATTAAGACTAATACGGCTTTGGCTGTAAACAATGGCACGCACCACACTGTCAATTCAGAAAAAAACAAATGTATCTTACATGGCAACAGAATCTGTGGCATATGTATTAAAGCCCTAAAACTATAGACTGAAGCAAGTATATCCCATCCACAAGGCAGGATATGAATACACACGTGAAACTGTCACTATCACCAGAGTTGGACGCATTCAGTTGGTGTGTTTTACGCAGGGATTTTGCAAATTCAAAAACATCTGTGAAAATTGTGTGCTATGTTTTTCATAGGGTTAAGGTTAGGGGTGGGGTAACGTCATCTTCGTGAAGTTGTGAGGTGCACGTTTGGTGAAGTTCTCTCTGTCTCGATTACGTGTCATCTTTCTTCTGTCTGAAGTCCTGAAAGCATCTCTCTGAGGGCGGTTAAGGGTCTCAGCGGGGGTGTCATCTGACAAAAGTGAACACACAACCTTGTTCACTCCCCAGCTGCGTGTCAGGACCGAGTTCAAACAGTTTGAATTGAGCAGAGAATAATTTGTTCCTAATCCTAAATATTAAAAACCCTCTAAAGAAAAGTGGGTGTGGACACGATGTGCAGAGACGCACTCAGGCAGGTTTCAAAAGATCACCTCCCACCGTGTGTCACATACACCCTCGTCTCTCCTGGACCCTTCAGCACCCACTTCCCCTCCAACTGAAGATTCTCTTATCTGACTCATCAGCTCCCTGTCAGGTGCAACTTTGGTGTTTGTGGGTCAGAAATTCTTGACCCAAACACAATCCTCCCGATTTCTTTTGAAATAAGGTGGCGCCACTTCCTCAGCTTTAATGAGATGGTGCTGTGTACTGTGTCAACAGCGAACAAAGAGTTCTTTAAAGTGAGGTCAGGTATCGCCACTGGTTGTTTCCCGAACTCTCCAGAAAAGACTTGTTTGAGGAGCCTCTGATGTAGCGTGGAGCGGGTCAAATAAAGTGTAAGCTTGACACCCCCAGCCTGGGTAATCAGTTTGACGGAGGAGGACTGGAAGAGAACAAGGTAATAGCACCTTTCTGACAGCCTCCCAGATTTATTACCACCATCCACTTTTTCTGAAGCAAAGATAAGCAAGACAGAAGCAGCGAGAGAGGCGAGGAAATACAAGTCCCTTCTACTTCTACAGCACAAATCACAGCGTCTCAGCCTCCTCTCCAATCTCCTCTGGAGAACCACATCTCTGCGCTTGGACTACATGAAGAGACACAGGACCTGGATCGTTCATCCAGGACAATGTTGGATGTCACATGTCACACCGACCATTAACAACCAAAAATACACAGATTGAACACCGTTGATAAAAAAACAACAAAAAGTATCTAAAATATACAACAATCTAAGAGTGATAGTCTTTCAATCTAAGAGGGATGTCTTTCTGACAAAGAAAGAACATCGCTGGGCTATTAAAGCTGTCATCTGTTTGTTGACTCCATCAGCAGTATCTCTTATTGGAGTGTTTCCCACAGAGGTCACTGACACCCGTTTACTGACTTCTCCTCCTGTTAATAAAACGCACAAAGAAATTCACAGGGAGCTTCTGCAGTCAGACACACGTCACCAGCTCTTCCTCACTCCAATGCCCCTTTTCCACTCTACGGTTCCAGTACGACTCTGTCGACGGTCCAAGAGAACTCATCTGATACCAACGTTTGAAGTGCACAGATCACAGAGGGACATGCTCAGAATCTACAGTCCAATAACGTTCTTCATTCTTCATCTCATGCTCGTTTAACACGGCTGAAAAGTGTGAAAGTGAAGCAGTTTTGTCTCTGTGATTGCGTCCTGCTCCGTCTCTCTTCTCCACAAACTGAGACACACACGTGTCAGTGTCTCAGTCTGTGTTCCATTTGGGTCAGATGTCAGACAATATCTCTTTTTGTTCTAGTTGTTAGTGTGAAACTACACACTGAGTGGTATTGCAACAACAATTACTGTGTAACAACAACAACATTCCTACAGACAACAAAGAAACCGTTGTATGTGTTAGGGTTTAATCCCGGGATGCGGAATTCCTGGGAAACCATCTTTCATCATTACAGTTCCCAGGAAACGAAAAAAATTCTTTGTGCGTCTATTCTGATATTTTTGGGACATTTTGCAAGCAGCACCTCTGTCCATACTGTCGTTACGGTAACACAGGCTCACTGATTCCGTAAAAGCCGAGCATCTAGCCTGACGAAGCATGTCGGCCAGTGGCCAGCTTAATGTTGGAACATGTTCTCGCATTATGGAAAAAAACACTTCAAAGACAGTGAAAACACACATCATACAGACAGCTATTAGTCAGCTACTGACGCCATCTTGGATTCTCACTAACAGGTCAGATGTGCAGGTAAAGGGGTTGTTCTGTTTGCAGCTTCCTGTCCACAGCTCAACAAACGACCCACAACACTATTATTTAGTGCTAGCATGTTACAATCACAGCGGAGGTACAACCGAGTCAAGTTACAGACACAAACGGGACTTTCTACCAACTGTTATACTGTTATTACAGTATTACAGTGTTAAACCTGATGTGAAGACGCACTAGCACACAACATCACATCTTTTTTATGCATCTTCATCACGTCCCATCCAACGCTCCATCGTGCCCAACGTGTCTACTTCTGTGTCTCATATGAGAAAATCACACCGCACCATAAACTGTCAAATGCTGCAGAGGATCAGCAGCTTTATTTTTGTCGAAAGGTAGCAACAGTTGGCAGAGTCACGCTTTGGACTGTGAGCATCAGATTTGTGTTCAAACCTTATTCAATAAAACGTGCATTTGAAACATGGCGCTGCAGAACAACAGGTTATCACAGTGGGTCCACTGCTACAAGGACATTTATACCGAGTCAGCAGACTGAAACAGTACGACACACTTTGGCACTTTGGCACTGGTCTGCAGCTTGTATTCGTCCTGACGGAGGATCCATCCGGAGCTGAGCAGCTGACCTGAACATATCCGGTACTAACAGACTCCTACAGGAATAAATCATAATCATCATAAATCAGAGGGGCCAGCAGACCTCCTCCACAGCCCTGGGTGTCACTGTTGAAATCAGTATCAAGATATTGAAAGAGTCTCATAACACTGTCAGACTCATGATGGACAGTTTTGATACAGCAGCACTGGGGATATCATCTTTTTTGTACTATATATTATTCCCTGCTGTCAACCCACCTTACCCACAATGCAACTTGCTTGAGATTCATGTGTTATTGGAGCCTGCTGCAGAGATGATGAGCAGGTTCCAGAGGTCCAACTGTCAACTGTCGCTTTTTTTTTGGGGGGGTGGGGGGTACCCACCGCTTTTCATCAACATTCTTGTTGTACTCACCACTTTTTTTTTAATGGTGATATGAAACTATGACCATGATAGTGGAGTCGATGGACTCATGGTGCTTTTCCTCCACGACACAGTTCCAGTCGTTTTTTGTCACAGACAAGTGAGAGAACAGAGACGGACCAGGCCTTGATCATTAATGTACCGATTCACTGAGGATGGATTTACACACCAAACGTGAGTCCTGAGCGACTGTCATGGTTTGAAACATTTGGAAAGTGAATGATTGGAGTTTGTTCGTTTACGGCAGCTGTCCATCAGGTAGTGCTCTGATAAATTTGTTCAGCAATGTACATTTTTTTTATTTGTTGTGTTTATGAAAAAATGTAAATTACTGAATCCATTTGTGCATCAGCTAATCTGCCCATTGTCATGGCGACCGCATCACTGCAGAAAGTCACTCGCTATGATTTGACAGTTTGTTGTTTGTTTAATGCTGACTTTACAGGAACCATGACACCGAACCTCCTTCGGATCAAACGACATTCTGAGCTTTTTTTTCAGCTGCTGGGATCTGACTTGTCTGACTTCTGAATATGTTGTGTTTTGTTGTGTTGTGTGTGTGATACCAGACGTTTGCGATAAATGTCACATCATATGTCACTTAGCCTGCAGGCGTAGTTTTAACAGAGAGGATGATGAGAGCGACTACAATTTTCAATCCTCACCTTCTGAATGTCACGAAATCACACACACACACACACACACACACACACACACCTGAACTTTAAATATCCCCGAAGGCCATAAATACAAATAGGACATAGACTGTATTTCCACACATAATACACCTTGAATGGAGCAGGAAAATCCATTCCAGAAAGGTACAAATACACAAAACTCACAAAACCAACACTTTTACAATCCTTCTTCTTCCTGGTCGTCTGTGTGTGTTTGTCTCATGTCTACACACACAACAGAGATGAACTCTAAACGCATAAAATGCGTTCATG
This sequence comes from Aeoliscus strigatus, assembly GCA_901007665.1. Lineage (NCBI taxonomy): Eukaryota > Metazoa > Chordata > Actinopteri > Syngnathiformes > Centriscidae > Aeoliscus > Aeoliscus strigatus. The sequence continues at coordinate 16,880 of CAAKHB010005376.1, forward strand.
TAGTAGTTGTTAGTGTGAAACAACACATTGTGTGGTTATCGATTTTAGCACAAACAAGTTGATGAAGTGAAGCTGTTGGACATTACACTGTCTTGGTCAGAACACAAAGCTGTCGCTGAGATGTGGAGCTGCTGTCAGGAAATGTCCGACCCATCTAACACCAGCTGTATGCATACAGGTAATAGAAGGTGAGCAGATGTTTATTGTTTGGAATAATAATGATCACGTGTTTGATGTAAGCAGAGAAAAGAATATTCACCATTTCCTGTCATTTCTAACAAAGAGGCACAAAAAACAAGTATGACAAAGCAAAACGTACCTATGTGATGACACATGTGCAGAGAAGGAGCATGAAGGTTCAAAGAAACAAGGTTGGGATGGTGAATCAGATGAAACCAGACTGCAGCTCAGCCACTCATCCATCATTAAACTTCTTCTCCGAGACTTTGATTTGACCTCAGCTCAGACTCTCAGACGAAGAAGCTTTCAACCATCATTTCATCAGCAGCAGTTACCATGTGACTGATGTGTTTTTAATTAGAACCTCACAAACACACAAAGAGTAAAGACACACATTCTTTTGTTTTCTCACCCATCATCACGTTAACGTGCTGCTCATCATCAAATCACATGAACAGTTTCAAGATGTCTGAACATTCAACACAGACACTGAATTACTGCTGCAAACTGATCTACAAACAAAACTCTGTGATACTTCATTCATAAACAATGGTGCATAAATGTCATGAACCGGCGAGTTGGAGCATGAAACCAAAGGTGGTGACGCATCAGATCACTCACCACCACCACAGAAAGCAGCAGATCCAGCAGTGATCTATGGACGTAAACCACTGAGCTCACGTTCACGTGAATCGGCATTAACATCAACCTCTTATGCAGCGTGTGCACACACACACACACGCACACACATCAGAGCAAATCACTTCCCGTTGTTTTACCTGAACCCATCGGGAGTCGAATAAAGCTACGACCTCAGTCGAGGTAGTGTTCTACTCGACGTCCGACGCCATAGTGAGTGTCTGTGTGCAGCTCTGCATTGAATCCCACTGCTGTGTTCAGTCCTCATGTTTACGTCAGTGAAACACAGAGCTGAGAAAGTCACATGACCCAAACAGTGAGATCACGGGGTTGTTGTCGATGGCGGTTTAGTGGTGTTGGTGACGTCAGGCCTGTACCCAACGCCAGGCAACGTGTCCACCCGCATAAAGCCGCATAAATGAGCCATTAGCAAACAGATGACCGGGCTGAGGCCTACCTGGAGCAACCGTGGTCGTCTGTGGTTGGGATCCAGAGGAGGTGTCATCAGCTTCTGTTACACCGTCATTTCACCGTCTGATGAACAGAGATACACACAGACAAAGTTGATTTCCAGGCTTTGCTTCACCCTCTCATTTGTCAAGGTCAACAAACAGCCGTGCTCTTTGAAATTACACCCACACATCAGCGCGGTGAAACACAAGGGGCCGTGTGACAGGGGAGCTGCAGATTCATTGCCTTGCTCGAGGGCGACAGATTTCCCATGAGCCTTAGCTGTGGTCAATGCGCTAACCTTTGTGGAGGTGGCTGTCAACATCCAGAGGTGATTACTGTCTGTCAATATAAGGTTAGTCCTCACTGAGACACACGACACAAACACATCTATTGTCCTCAGAATATCTGGTTCGTTGAAACGAGATGTGGAGTCATCAGATGAACGAAAACAGCACAATGAACAGAGTTTGGCAGAAAATATCTGATTTTCTTTCAGTTCCAGCAACACATCACATCTGTCAACCAATGTTTGTGTGTGTGTGTGTGTGTGTGTCTGTGGGAGGGGCAGCAGCTCTCCATTAGGGCACAACGGAATGATTGAACTATGAGAGCAGCTCAAGAAAAGATCGTTCCTTGTATGCAAGTAATGTCCTTCTCCATCAGTGGGTTCAGCTCCAGGAGGGAGAGTGATGGGTCTCTGCCTAGAAATTACTTGAGCCCCGACACGGCCATGTTACAATTGTCACAGAAATAACCAACTGTGTGGAGAATGCCTTTAGGATATGGACTCTCCTGGACTCCTGGAGAACCTGATAGAACAAACACAGGGAGAAGTCGACTGACAGCAGAGGGCCGTCACACTGCTCTGCTGTAGTCCGTGGCGGCTCGTGGTGAATCTGGTTGAAATGAGTCTTCTGACTGGGAGAATGTCCACTGCGGTGTGGACAGTTCTCAGAGGACGTCACACTTTGACTACAGGTGTCTGAAAAATTCGGACTTTCAGTGGCAACGTTTTTGTTGTATAGCCTATAAATAATTTCATTTGTAAGATAATCCCTTAATGGATCTTCACTGTCAACAGACGGACATCAAAAATCCTCATGAGAATATGGTCGTATTTTTTGTGTTTAATTTGCAGGAAACGAAATGCAAAGAAGGCAAAAAGACGGTAACTTCCTTGGTGGAGGTAATGACGACAAGTAACGAGATGATATATGACGTAGTAGTAGCAGTAGCATTATGTCGTGCTCGATCCCAGTGTAAGGGTGAGGCAGGACAGGAAGGACAATTATGATGCACGCTCGTTTATGTTTATTAGTCACCTCGAACACAGGAACACCTCGAGCACGCCTGTCGGCTTTTTGACACCCACAACTGATACACGTGCCTCATGTATGAGATAGAAAGGTGTGAACCCTGTACTGGCATGTTTAGAAGTGTTTGATGCAACGGCTACTTGTCAAACATAACTGTCCCATTCGCCCCCGTGAGACAGCGGCATCTTCGCCAGCTGATCAATCAGCATCCGGTTATGACACGGGTTTTCTTGATCCCCATCAGCAGGCAAAGATGTTGATTCACCACTGCTTCAAATTGTCTGTCCTGAATTTCATGGAACCAATGAACCAGCACATAACCATCAAATAAACAATGGGCCACCATCTGATTCGGCATACAAATGAACAAACTGAAATGAAATAGTCCTCCACTACCAGAGTGTATCTATTTCCCTGGGATGTCACTGGCAATTCCAGAATGTCTGCAGCCACCCGCTAAAGAGGGCAGATGAGACAAAAAATGATGCTTTCCCTGTCAAAGTTGGTCCACCGTTTTTGAGTATGTGTTAAAGCCTGGCTGGCATACGCAACAACCATTTCAAGACCATCTGTGGACCTTAAAGGGATGTGTGAAATTGGGCAAGGTCACCACCCACTGAGAAGTGAGCACCCCCTTAAGGTGATGAAAAGCTGCATCACATTCAGAAGCCCCCTCAAAAATAACATTCTTGCCTGCTTCAGCAGTGTTACTACCTGAGAGAATTTTTGACAAACTGCCTCTAATCATCACAAATCAAATGCCCACATACTGTATGCTCTGACTTTCGCTGGCGTCTTTGGTGTTGGCCAGGTTCTCACCTTGTGGGTGTTCAGGATCCGGTTGTAGACCTTCACTGGAAACGACATGACCGAAAAATAGCACATGACCCCTGGCGAAGAGACATTTGTCAGGCCAGAGCTTAAAGCCTGCAGTCTGCAGTCTTCTCAACACCTCCTCCAGGTGAAGGAGACGGTCGTTAAAGCTGCGACTATAGATCAGCTTATCATGTAAATAAACCATACTATATAATAAACCATAAATGTGCCACGACAGTCCTCGGGTATCAGCTCCATCACTCACTGGAATGTGACGGGGGAGTTGGTCAGGCCCATGGGCGGAGCGTGATACACTGATACCACTGATACAAGCCTCTCCCTGTCACTAATTAGCCATTGGAAAAATCCAAGGTACTGAACCAAGAGGAACCAGCCAGGGCATCTAGGCTGTCATCAACCTGTGGAAGTGGGTGCGTTAAGGTATTAAGATGGCGATAATCAATACAAAACATCCACTTCCCCACTTTCTTCCTCACTGGCACAACGGGTGATGCCCAGGGGATACAACTCTCCTCCTCTACTCCGTCCGCGAGCAGACCAGCAACCTGGCAGTCAATCTCAGCCCTCTTCTCAGGTGAGGCGCGATACGCCCTCCGCTTCATGGGAGACACAGCAGCTACGACAGAAACCTTCAGCTGTCTCACTCAGCAGAGAAAAGTCTGGTTCCCGTCACCAGCGAAAGGAGCCAGCAGGTCAGCCCTATCCGTGCAGTGATGGGACGGACGGGGCCGATGCTTTGGAGCGTGTGTTGAGAAAACATCGATGATGTCTGAAGCCTCACTGGTTCCGGAAGTGATTTGAATTTCTCAGAAATTCGTGATCCCGCTTTGGAACCACTCACCGGTTCACAAGCAGGATAATTTCCAAAAAGAGGCATCGACTGAACCCCAGCACCACGGAACTATTGTTTCTAAATAAATGAAAACAAAATGAAGCTAGATGAAAATGCCCCTCTATCAGTTACACAAACACATTCACTGTCCACTGTCTTAAACACAAATGTCTTCATGATTTATTCAAACAGACTAAATATACAGACAAACTTTTGATAGTTAATATTATTTACTGTTCTATTGTATGGAAAGACACAAAACAAAAAAAGAATTACCTGTAGAGCAATACAATTCAACATGAAGATGAATTTGTCATTTGTGGCAGACTGACGTTGTTCCCATGTCCGTTCTACGTTACTTGAATGTATCACAAATAGGTCAAATGACCTACAGATGATGTGTCTGTGATCATCATTCGATGACTGAAGATGAGAATGAGAATATGAAATGAATGAGTCAAAGATGTGACGATCAGAAAGCATGAAGAAGCTCAGTGTGCAGATGTTTTTTCTGCGGCCGAGATGATCTGATTGGTCCGCGTTAAGCACATGTATCTTTGAGAACGTCACTTTGCTTTCTCAAGCAAAACTAACAGTGTACCTAACACACATCTGTAATCATCTGTTAACCAGGAGATGGAAGAAGAAGAAGGGACTGATACCAGCAGCCCCTTCCCAGCTGCATCTCTGTGCCATATGGTGTCCATGTGGAAGAAGACATTTGAAATCTTTATTACAGTCAGACAAGAATAAACAAGCTGCGTGACTCAGATTTTTGTGTTAAGTGTGCACTTACAGAGCAAATGTGCTACGAACACAAGACAAACTGTCAAATTCAACAATTAAGATGCATATTCATAGAAACGTTCCTTCTAAGGACAGAGATAATGACGCAGGCTAAAAAAAACAACTCCCATCAAACATACCTGCTTCCGAACAAACATTTTACATTTTAGAAAGTGGACTTAACCCAACCGCTGCGTTTTTCACCTTAAACAGTGACTTTATTCACCCGTTAGCACCGGTTAGCACCGGATGCTGCTCACACATACACACACTCAATGTGCTATGCAGGATTTATAGTTGACTTTTTCTTCAGCCAACCAAACTGTATGATGGGATTGAGTTTGTTTCCAGTCTAAACCGACGCACAGCAACACATAAACAGAGATGGTGTAAATTTCACCACTCTCACTACTTGGATTGTAAATGGTTGTTTCTCAGTGCTTGAAAACAGAAGATTACACGACTGGGAAAATCCCAGCATCAACTTACATAAAGGAAAGAGGCCCAAAGGGACGTCTTTCAGCATATTTGATGCAGAAGCACAAACTCGGTTTATTAAACTCCTATTCATATTCGTAAAACCTGCCTCACATCAACAGTGTACCTACAGCGTGGTGTACCTACTGGACTGTTTGCGTCACGTGACTTTCCCAGGTATCGGAGCAAAACATCAGTTTTGAAAAGTGAGCGGAACATCGTGCCTTTGGAGTGAATAAAGAAAAACACTGAGAACCAGAACAACCTAAACACACAGCTGATTCCACCCAGAAGCATCGGTCCAGTTCCCACTGTAGGAAAACATCCCATAAATAGAGATGCTGCAAATGTGTAGATAAAATGATGAGCAAGTTGTTTCTCTGTTCATGAACTGACATTGAACTGTTGTAGAAAGTGCATCAGCGGTGGAGGATGCAGAGGGACAAGTGAAGGCTGGACGTGGAACGTGTGTGTGAAGGTGAGTGTTGTCTCTAAGCACCGACGGTAATTGTGCCGGTTTGGCAGAACAATCAGTTCCAGGACGCTGAGCTCAGGTCTCAGCCTGGTCTGAAACATCTCCCAGCATACACAGCTCCACCCGCACACAACACACACCGGCTCACTGGAGGGAGACGGAAGCAAGAATCGTGTTCCCCACTGTCCTGGCTCAGAGGAACACACACACACACACACACACACACTGTCCCTGCAGTCGTCAGAGCTGTAGCTCACTGACAGAATGAACAACACACTCGGACCCATGGTGCGTTGTGGGAAACTTTGAGTGAACTGTTATCAAAAGTACTGTACATGGTGCAGAGACTGTCAGTTACTGCTGAATGAGAACACACACAGTCAATGAAAACAACAACAACAACAACAACAACAGAGACAACACCTGGGGCCTGTACCACAGAGCTCGATTAATTAGGACTGACTTAGCGACACCATGGCGATCAGGATCATCGGTACCACGAAGCTGGATATCAACTCGATAACTCAAATCAGCTTTGTCTCATCAAGACCCGTGAACGCGCACGTATAAGAGGTGTGTTCGAGGCAGCAGACCAATGAGGAGAAGGAGCACACAGACGGGAGACAGAGCGCCTCACGCCAGCCGCAGAGGTTAATGTTGGAGAAGTAGGAGGAGAAGAAGTCAGAGATTGTAGAAAAGACAAACACCGTGGAAGATGACAGAAGACGACAAAGCAACTGACAACCCATCTCAGACTGTGTAAATGTGTACGTTGTTCATTAATTCCTCAATGAACCTACAACATCAGTGAATCCCTCAAAATCACATTGTTTTTTCCCATTTAAAAGAACAAACTTAAAAACACTAAAGTGTCAACTTTAGTGTTGAAATTCAATTCATTCATATCAATATACCAAGTTGATCGTCTGTATTAGGAGACTATGAAAACCCACGAGTCGTCAGGTGGCTGAGCACGGGGACAAAGGGTGTTTGACGGACGCGTTTCCATTTGGACTAAACTATAAAAACTACAGGCTCCAATGTCTGCTGTTTACTTTCATTTATTAAGTATAAAATCCAAACAGTGAATCCCACAAAAAACCTTTAAAACACAGTGCAAGCAAGTGAGCAAACAAGCGGTCAGCAAAAAGTAGGACCCCC
>CAAKHB010005378.1:5746-22119 GCA_901007665.1 Aeoliscus strigatus
GGGGGCAGTTTGTTCTGACGCCAACCAACTGCAGTTGGACTCAGTTCTGTGTTCGTTTGGATTGACGATCTGAGGGTGAGAAGACAGCAGGAGGAAGTTGACCTTTGTGGACAACATGGTGGAGCAATCAGACAGGGGCTGCACTCATTCGTCCAATCACCTGTGGACCTCTTGTTGTTTCTCAGAGTACAAAGAGCTCAGTGATACAAAAACAGTTTGAAACAGATGATACTGAGCTACTGACGCCATCTTGGATCCTCTGATGTGCGTTCGACTTGCAGTCCGAGTCGTCCGAGTCGTTCGGACTGGAAGTGTCCAAATGGAACGCCGTCCTCACCAGGGAAATCTGACTTGGACTTTGGTCCAACTCGTCGTATGAACTGATCAAAGTGTTTTTCATCACTGAGGCCTTTGTTGACTCGTACACATACACACACCATTTTGATCTGTTGTCAGTGAACGTTGTACGTGGAACATGTTGGTTTACACACTGGAACAGGAAACTGCAGCGTTGTGATCAAACTGGAACACAAACAACTTTGGTTTTCACCTGGAAATTACAAGTTAGCGACTCTGTCCGCTGTGAGTGTCATGACTTGGACCGACGGACGAGTCCCCGGTCAGCAGGGTGTTCCATTTGGCAACTTCCTGTCTGCGCTCCAACACCCGTGTGCTCAGTGAGCAGCAGCAGCAGTGGGGGTCGAGGTGTCATCGTACTGAAAACCAGGCCTGTCGTCTGGTGCGATGGAGGGAATTCCTCCCCCAGCCCCCGTCCGTCACTCTCTCCCTCCGCCGCCTCACACACAAAGGGGGCACTGTTCAGCCCCTGTAGAACGCCGCAGTCGCTGCTCTGCAATTTAGGAGGCGTGCAGCTCAGGAAATTGCCGGCCTGTGCCAGGACATGCTTTCACTGAGGGAATGGTATTCATCAGCCGAGTAATTGGCAGGTTACTTTTTAAAATACCTTGTTCGTAATTACCTTATAAACAAAATAACACATCGCCCAAGCCAAAGGTTGCTGGGACCTGCAGCGAGCCGCTGAGCGGCTGCGCCAATTTGTCAGAGGGCGACATCGGCAACGAAACGAGAGGGAAGCTGACAGCCTCTCGCTGGGTGGTGAGCTCCGCGCGGCACGTGACCGTCATCCCGGAGCGCCACACGCTGAGCGAGGAGCTGCGGTGGTGTGTGTGTGTGTGTGTCTGTGTGTGTGGCGTCTCTTCCTGTCCTTCATTGCAGCGATGGCGTCTGTGTTTTCAGAACAAACAACAGGATCTCCAGGATCTCGGCGGAGCAGCTCCGACCGCTGGTCGCGCTGGAAACGCTGGACCTCAGCAACAACATCATCGTGGACATCAAGTCGGACTCCTTCCCTCCGCTGCCGCTCAAGAACCTGTGAGTCGTCCAGCCCCCGCCGGCCTCGGCTCCACCGCTCCTTCTCCTCCCTCAACGTTTTCGTGTCCCTCAGGTTCCTGAACAGCAATCGCATCTCGTCTCTAGAGGTGGGATGTTTCACCAACCTGTCCAGCAGCCTGCAGGTCCTCCGCCTCAACCGCAACCGCCTGTCCACCATCCCGGCCAAGATCTTCCAGCTGCCCAACCTCCAGCATCTGTAAGTCTACGTCACGTCAGCACCTGGTTTCACTGTGACGACAGGAACGCCAGAGAGAGAAAAATGCACAAACGCTACGTCAGCTGACTGATGCTTCTGTGTCAACCCGTCCACAGACACGGTGTCCCTGGTGACAAACTGGAGCGTACGTTGGAGAACCGTAATCACAGGACTATCTGTGCTATCAGAAAACGTCCATCACTTCCTGAAAGATGGAGAGGTTGTTCTTCATAGTCCAAGTACCAAGTTGCTGTCATTACTGTAATGACTGGCTGGTTTCCAGCATCAGAGTGAATGGGATTACCGTAATGACACCAGCATGGGTGTTGTCAACTTCTAGGAACCGAGATTTTCTCCTTCTTCTTCTTGTTCTTCACACCAGGTAGAGGAACCCTTTTCTGATGCACAAATAGTCATGTGATTATGGTACTCCAAAGTAAGTTATTGCCAGTGTATCACCAGGGTTACCATCGGGTTAGGTCCACTGTAGCCTATACATACAGTTCATATATAAATGGAAGGTGATTGGTAAGTGGAACATGGCGGCCGTTTTGTTGTAGTTACTGTGGTAACCGCTCACAGACACAAACACTGAGAACCAGAAAAAAACAAGTGTTAATTCATCACAGGAGCTTAAATCCAGTTTGAACTGAGAAGAGAGATGATCATCGCTGAACGCTGGTCACATGTCGAGGTCGGCCGTTCGGTTCTTGAAGAAGATTTGACGGCTGATTCGGAGCGTTTGTGCTTCAGGGAGCTGAGCAGGAACCGGGTGCGTCGGGTGGAGGGTCTGACGTTCCACGGGCTGCACGCGCTCCGCTCACTGAAGATGCAGCGAAACGGCCTGAGTCGCCTGATGGACGGAGCCTTCTGGGGCCTGAGCAACATGGAGGTTCTGTAAGTGTCCCAGGGCGAGAATGTGCCGCTCAGTAGGGGGTATGGAGGGGAACTGAGCGTGTGTGTGTGTGTGTGTGTGTCGCAGGCAGCTGGACTACAACAACCTGACGGAGGTGAGCAAAGGTTGGCTGTACGGGCTGCTGACGCTGCAGCAGCTCCACCTGGGACACAACGCCGTCAGCAGGATCCGGGCCGACGCCTGGGAGTTCTGCCAGAATCTCATCGAGCTGTGAGTCCCCCCCCCCCCCCCCCCACCCCACCCCATCACACACACACACACACACACTGAAATCCTGACACTTCAGTCTCCTTCAGACCGTTTCAGGATCAGATTTCCTCTGTAACTGTTGTTTACACTGTTTTTCACTCCGTTTTCTCTGGAGTTCATGAGTAACCAAGTCGACCCGCCTAAACTCACATATCCGATCCTACTACTCTGGAAAGAAACGGTTGCCATGACGACTGGTTGACCTTGACAAATGGTTTTCATCATTCACCATGGTAGAATATGTAAATCAGGCCTTTTATAATGTATTGTGTAATGTTTGATTTCATTTCATTTTGTGGTGTTCCTCACAGGAACCTGTCGTCCAATCACCTGTCCCGACTGGAGGAGTCGAGCTTTGTGGGCCTCAGCCTCCTCGACCAGCTCCACATTGGCAGCAACCGCGTGAGCTTCATCGCCGACGGCGCGTTCCGCGGCCTCTCCAGCCTGCGCTCGCTGTGAGTTTCTTCTTCTGTCTGTGGGTGACCCTGTGAAGTTGGAGCAAACAGAGAAAACAGTTTGTTCGCCCCCTCCCTCCTCTAGCCCCGCCCCACGTCAATCCTCCGCCTCAGTGGAAATATCCTGCCTGATTTGTCCTGAGGAGCTTTCGCCGTACACAGCAATAAAAAACCTTAACAGCCCCTGACCTCGCCCCTCTCCCCCTCACCCCCTCTAACTTCCAGCCATCCCCCATTTCCCACAGAGGGGGCTCCGGAACATGTTCCCCTGGTTTTTAACTGGAACCAAATGTCGGCAGCGGCACTGAGGTCAGCACAGGGCAGGTGTGCAGCGAGCGGAGGGCTGCGGGCGTCAGACTCACGTCCGCCGTCGCAATCAGCCGCAACCAGACACACGGGGGGATGGGTGGGGGGCACTGAGGGATCAAAGGACGCAGTTTCACCGAGACTTAAATCGCTTTTCGGACGTGTGACGCTGGAGAGTAATAACACGTTCCGCGTCGCGCTCCGACAGGAAGTGGAACGTTCCCAATGTTGGTACCTTCAGTCCACAATCCAAGATGGCGTCAGCAGCCCAGTATGAACTGATTAAAGTGGTTTTGTGTCGCTTGTTCATATCAACAACTTGCACACACACACACTTGTTTGGTGAGTGTGTACGTGGAACCACCACGTGTTCGTACAGGACAGAAACTGGAACGCAGACAACTCGGTTTTCACTTGGATGTTACGATGTCAGTTACTGAACCAGAACACGTTTGACGCTGGAGTCACTCTGCTGTTCTGACGAGTGTTTTTGTTTGTTTGTTTTTTACAGCCTGTAAAAACAATGTTGCCGACTTTTTTTTTTTTTTTTTTCAAACGTGCCGCAAATGCCAACACACAACTTCCTGTTGGGACTTTGAATATATTTTTAGAGTTGGGACGAAAAGCTGCCCAACATTTTACGAACCTCATCGGGCGCAGTTGTTGTGTGGGTGTTTTTAACATTGGTCTCTGGTGAACAGGGATCTGCAGAACAACGAGATCTCCTGGACCATCGAGGACATGAACGGACCTTTCTCTGCTCTGGACAAACTCCAACAGCTGTGAGTTCCTGAGTTTCCACCTGAACAGGAAGGAGCCGGCGACTCAACGCGAGTTTGTGGTTTGTTCCAGATTCCTGCAGGGGAACCAGATCCGCTCGGTGACCAAGAAGTCCTTCTCCGGTCTGGACGCGCTGCAGAACCTGTGAGTTTGGGTCTTCTCCCTGTCATCGGTTCCAATCCAGAGCGTCTTCTCACTTTGATCTGTCGGCTATCGATCTGTGTGTGCGTGCACACGTGTGACAGCACAACAGCTGCATTTGATTGGAATCAGACATTTTTCCAGCCGCTGTGCCCAGAGTTTTATTGTTCTGGAGTCCAGAACCTTCATCTGTTCCTCGACCGGAGTGTGTGCAGACGTGACATCTGCTGCTCTCTCTCCCTGTGCCTCTCTCCTCTGTCTCTCTCTGTCTCTCTATCCATCTCTCTTTCTCTCATCTCTCTTTCTCTCTCTCTCCCTCTCTCTGTCTCTCTCTCTCTGTCTCTCTCTCTCTCCGTCTCTCTCTGTCTCTCTCTCATCTCTCTTTCTCTCTCTCTCTCTGTCTCTCTCTCTCCATCTCTCTTTCTCTCTCTCTGTCTCTCTCTCTCTCTGTCTCTCTCTCATCTCTCTTTCTCTCTCTCTCCCTCTCTCTCTGTCTCTCTCTCTATGTCTCTCTCTCTCCGTATCTCTCTCTGTCTCTCTCTCATCTCTCTTTCTCTCATCTCTCTTTCTCTCTCTCTCTCTCTCTCTCTCTCTGTCTCTGTCTGTCTCTGTCTGTCTCTCCATCTCTCTCCCTCTCTACCTGTCCTAATTCCTCCTCTCGTCCCTCTGTAGAGATCTGAGTAATAACGCCATCATGTCAGTCCAAGCCAACGCCTTCTCTCAGATGAAGAACCTGCAGGAGCTGTAAGTTGATATTTAACATGTTATGCTACTGATCTGCTACTGTCTACTGGTCTGAAACAACCTCTGTAATAAATATATACTGTATGTTCCGCTTTATGGCACGTGACAACGTACCTGTTGCCATGGAAACGACAGTAGTTGAAGTGAGGTCGCAGCTCGGAGCCTCAGTGGGGTCTGGACTGGAGCGTTTTTTTATGAAATGGAATTCACACTTTTTTGTAAAATGTCTGCAAACACGAGACTGAAGACACAAACACCTAAAAACCATCAGCTGAATGAGCGGTGTGTGCCCCCCCCCCCCAGGCGTCTGAACACCTCCAGTCTGCTGTGCGACTGCCAGCTGAAGTGGCTCCCTGTCTGGGTGGCAGAACAAACCTTCCTGCACTGTGTAAACGCCAGCTGCGCCCACCCACAGCTGCTGAAGGGCCGCAGCGTGTTCGCCGTCAGCCCCGAGGAGTTTGTGTGTGGTGAGCCATCGCCTGCGTCCAACACCTTCACACACACACACACACGCTGTAATGCTGCAAAAACATCTTCCAGTCTGCGGCAAAGTTTCCAAACTGACCCAGATTATTCCGTTTTCCCTGGCGTCGATGGAAATTCACCGTGTTTTCCCTCCTCAGATGATTTCCCGAAGCCCCAGATCACCGTGCAGCCGGAGACCCAGTCGGCCCTCAGGGACGCCAACGTGACGTTCGTCTGCTCGGCCGCCAGCTCCAGCGACTCGCCGATGACCTTCGCCTGGAAGAAAGACAACGAGGTGCTGAACGACGCCGAGATCCACAACCAGGCCCATGTGCGGGTGCAGGGGGGGGCGGGAGGAGACACGGAGGTGACCGAGTACACTACCACGCTGCAGCTGCGCAACGTGCAGTTCTCCAGCGAGGGAAAGTACCAGTGTGTCATCTCCAACCACTTTGGATCCTCTTACTCCACCAAGGCCCGGCTCACGGTCAACAGTAAGTTCCTCCGGTGTGCGTCGGCGTGTCGGCGTCAGCGGGACGCTGACGTGTCCAACGTGTCTCCGCAGTGCTGCCGTCCTTCACCAAGACACCCATGGACCTGAGCATCCGAGCCGGAGCCACCGCCCGGCTGGAGTGCGCCGCCGTGGGTCATCCGTCGCCGCAGATCGCCTGGCAGAAAGACGGAGGCACCGACTTCCCAGCCGCCCGCGAACGCCGCATGCACGTGATGCCCGAGGACGACGTCTTTTTCATCGTGGACGTGAAGACGGAGGACATCGGCGTCTACAGCTGCACGGCGCAGAACACGGCCGGAGCCATTTTGGCTAATGCTACGCTAACGGTTCTCGGTACATAATGGGGGGGGGGGAATATTCAAATGAAGATTAAAGCAAATTAAATCATGTTTCTATCGTAGTCACCTATCACCTGCTTTCCCGACAGAAACCCCTTCCTTCCTGCGGCCCCTCATGGACCGCACCGTGGCCAAGGGGGAGACGGCAGTGCTGCAGTGTATCGCCGGCGGCAGCCCCCCCCCGCGGCTCAACTGGACCAAAGACAACAGCCCCCTGGTGGTGACCGAGCGCCACTTCTTCGCCGCCGCCAACCAGCTGCTCATCATCGTGGACGCCGCTGAGGCCGACGTGGGGACGTACACCTGCGAGATGTCCAACGCTCTGGGGACGGAGAGGGGCGACGTCCGTCTCGCCGTCACCCCCAACCCCAACTGCGACGCGGGTGTGCCGAGCGGCGCGGGCGTGGTGGGCGGGGCGGGGTCGGAGGACGACGGCTGGACCACCGTGGGCATCGTCATCATCGCCGTGGTGTGCTGCGTGGTGGGCACGTCGCTGGTCTGGGTGGTCATCATCTACCACACGCGCAGACGCACCGAGGACTGCAGCGTCACCAACACGGGTGAGTTTCCTCACGAGGCACGAGTTGACGTCAGGGGCGTCCGAAGGTCCAACTGGGATTGTTTTGGCCGCAGATGAGACCAACCTGCCCGCCGACATCCCCAGCTACCTGTCCTCCCAGGGGACGCTCGCCGAGCGCCAGGACGGATACATCCCATCGGAGAGCGGCAGCAGCCACCAGTTCATGGCGTCGTCCATCGGTGGCTTCTACCTGCAGGGCAAAGACATGAACGGTGAGACGGGGCCGAGATGTGACACGTTTGGTTCATGAGTTATCATTCACGTTTTTACACATTTCAGTCTCAGTTTTAACGCTCTTTTCCAAGTTAATTCTTTGTTGATGTTTTTCATTTTAGTTTGTTTTTCTAAAATTTTCTATTGAGTTTCACCTTTGCTACTTTGCTACTTTTATATATATTTGCTTTTTTTAAATGACCTTTTAAGTTTGCTTTTATTTGAGCTTATTTGTTTCATGACTATTTCTCAACATTTTAATTCATTTATTTTATTTTTCTGTCCTCGGCTCCACGTTTGAAATCGTTTTTAATCATTCTTGTGTTGTCGGCTCGGTGGGTTTGGGGGTGTTTGTGAGTGCTGTATGACTGACTGACTGAATGAATGAATCAATGAATGATTGATGGGTCCTCCCCGACCCGCTCAGGTCTTTGTCAGCTCGACACAGGAAGTGAAGCCGACCTGGAAGCCGCCATCGACCCGCTGCTCTGCCATTACCAGGGTCCAATCAGCTCGCTGCTCCGCCGAGACAACATCTACTCCGCCGACCCGTCGGAGGTCTTCACCGGTCCGTGCAGCTCACGCACACATCTGTGTACCTTTGTCATCATCACTCCTCCTGAGAAATCAAACTGACTTCTCTTTAATTTCTCACCACTAGGATGCTCCGTGGACGCCTTCAGCGGCTCCGGGCGGAGGGACTACTTCTTGTCTGAGCCCTTTGACCTCTGCTCCTCCGCCGCTCTGATGCAGCTTCCTAACGGCAGGCTGCACCCTGGCTCTGCCCACCGGCAGCACGACCGCCGCCCCTCCACGGAGGACGGAGACGCTAACGGCTACGGACGACCGCATGAGTGTCTGTCGCTGTGCAACACCTTCATGGGTACGTGTCACGTGAAAGGGACGACAGAAGAAATGTTTAGTATTTGTACTATCGTGACCTCACTTCCTTTCTCCACCCAGGAACGTTTGGGAAATCCCCCTGGAGGACACCGCAGGAACTGTACGCAGGGATCGCCCCTCCGTCTCCGCTGACTCTTAACGGAATAACGCTCCACGAGAACCCGTACACCGCTGCGGACGCGGATTCCAACCAGGAGGAGAGCAGAGACTGGTCGTCGGAGAGGAGCAGCAGTGTGTATGAGCAGCCGTTCGACAGCATCAGGATCGAACCAGCGGCACAGGACCGGAGCAACTCGTAGCCAATGGACTGAGCTCCTGTTCCACGAAGGGAATGACCAAAAACTGCATTTCTACCTCACTGAAATCGACACTTTTGCAATGAAAGACTCGTGAAATGTGCAACAAGTGAATGTACGAGAGCTGGACGCTCCCTGAGGCGTTTGTCTGAGCAGCTGTTCTTCACAGTTAGATGAATATAAACTTTTTATATATATATATATATATATGAATTTATTAATATTTTGTAAATTGTATATAAACAGATAACATTATTTTTGCTTACCTTCCATCACGTATGAGTATTTTGCAGCACGGCCGATTCAGTTACTCTAGCCTGAGTTTCGTCTTTGCTTCGGATGAATCAGTGTTTTTTTTGCACATCAGTACACTAAATAAAAAGCCTTAACGTGTGCTGCTACGCTCACGGCCGAGTCCCAGGCTGCCTTCATCGAGCACACGTTTGTTTTCCTATTTAATCTGTCTCAGTTAATGTATCGGCCCGTTTAGAGGCTGGATGTGTGTGAAGGTGTATGTCTCTGTTTCCCTTGTTCCAGTGAGAGACGTTCATGCTGTCCTGACTGTAACGGACAAAATATTAGGAACGCCGTCCGTGGCCCCTTCAGAATTGTTCAACGTACGTCAGCCAACTAGACTGATATGGGTTCCTGCGATGCTGCGCTCGCGCTTTGGATTGATAACTGAGTCATTTACCTCAAGCAGATTTGAGCAGCGCAACTCAGTCCTTCTTAATCCAAACGAGACTGTGTGTCTGCTCCATGACTCCCCCCAGCCGCGCTCTCTCTCTCTCTCGCCCGCCGGTTTGTTGTTTCAGGCCTCTCCTCGTCACCATAAGGGGAGAGCGTGTGCTCGCTGTTGAGACTTGCACAGAGAAAAGCTTGTCGTCACAGCTCCTGCATCGCTGCAGATTCATGGTGTGTGTGTGTGTGGTGTGGGGGGGCAGATTGACACACAGGCCAGATTCAGTAAACTGAACTTTATTCACATTTGTGCCTGAAATATTTGCTTTTGGTTGTGCACTCGTGTTCATGGAAAAGTGTGAGACTTGCTTTCATAGCATTCACACACACACACACACACACACACACACACACACACACCTGGCTGCTTTGTATGACTTTACCCCGCCGAACAGGAACAGGGGGGTTGTGGAGTTGGAAGTCATGCCAGTTCTTTCTGAAAGCTGCGATTAAGACAAGATGGCGGAACCACACACGTCCAAACACCTGGAGAACATCTGTGCCACGCCGGGTTCCGTCTGCCACTGCCCCACTGCCTTATCAGGTCCAGTTGCCGGCTGTAATTAAACTACAACCAAGGCCAAAGTAAAAAATAATACACAGGTTAGGCTATTTTTAACTAATCTGCCCTGAGATTTAATGTTTCAGCGCCCTGAAGAGTCTTCTGAACGTTTTCATGAAATCCTGTTGACATTTCATCAACTATCAGACAATAAAGTGTGCTGTTCTGAAGACAATGTTTGTAAATGAATTACAACGACTTGTAGCTTTGAAACATTTGTTAGAAAAAAGCTGCAAATGTAAACTGATCCCAGCACATTTTTACGAATGTGACAGTAATTTAAATCAAAGAAATGTGTCACTCACATTGTGAAAAATGAAAGGGACTAAAATATGATTGTGGCAGTTTTAAAGACAGAATTTCTGCGTGAAGAAAATTATTCAGAGCGACTTGAGTGATGACTTCTTGAAGACAAATTCATTCTGTGAACTTCAGCGAACTTCCGCAGTTTCAACCGAATTCCGTCAGAGAACTGGAATGTCGTAGTTTACCGGGTTATTACTCGTAAACCCCCCGCCCCGAAAAACAACAGCCTATCTTTCTTTCTTCTACGTCCAATGAGCAGGAGGAAATTGGTTCCGGTGATCTGAAGAGCCCATCATGGCCTCGGGTCTCACCGGAAATTGCGTCATCGTAAATTACGGACCCGATTCAAGATGAACGAACCGCCGGCGGTTCAGGACGAAATGGCTTAAAGACTGAGTATGTTTTGTGCAAGTCAGTTTGCTCCCTAGTTTTCCCTTTTAGGTAGTTCACAGTTTACTGAACAATAACAGACATTAAGCTAACAGCTAGCATAGTGTAGCTTAGCTAGTAAAGCCTGTAAGACTCACTGTTATAACATTTTTTATTAAAGGCATACCTACACTGAAAAAAGTGTAGATGACAAACTATTTAATCTATTGCTGGAAAACCCGCTGTTTTCATGCTTGAACAAAAGGGATATTTGAGATGCTGGTGCTGTTTTTCATGCTAATCTAGTCAAGCTAGGACGTTAAATAGTCGTACTTGTCAGACATAACACTGTCCTTATCTCACTGTCTCAAACAACACAGTCAAAGGGTTCTGTTTCATTCTCCACCATTAATGACGTGTTTCCTCCATTTACAGACCCACAGAGACAGAGTTGACAATAAACTCCGGTGAGTACTTTTCACGTCAAAGTCACAGAAATGAACCTTAGTCGACTGGTGTTGGTGATGAGGCTCAGGTACACTGACACGACGAGTCCTCGTCTAACTTCCCTCAGATTGTCATGTAAGAATGACATGAAGAAAAGAAACCCCTTTCCCTGACGTGACGTTTGCAGCTGCTCTGATGTTCCAGTTTATTTCCTCGACAAAACACCATCCTCTCCCATGTCAGCAAAGGTTTTACACTTTACACTTTTACACTTAACTATGCGTGTTTTTCAATTAAGTGGGTGGAAGTAATTCCCAGAGACCGGAGCGGTTTATTTACTCCTTTAGGAGGGAAGTTTCTGAAATTGCTACAACCAAATAACAATTTGTGGCCTCACGAAGAACTGAGGCGTTTCCAGTGTTAAAAACGCCGCGGACGAGGAGGCTCCTGGCGACAAACCTTCGTGTTCTGCAGTTAGGGGGGAAAAGACAAAAGCAAACACAAGCCAGATTGCAGAATAATTTCCCCTCTTTGATTCTACAGCCAGAGAAACGAGACAGGAAGTTCACTATTCGTCCAGACCACCAATGACCGGCAGTCAGCTGATGGCGGACGCTTCCCCCCTGGTCTCAGATCAGCCGCTGCGGTGAATGTGAACACGTTAGCTTGGAGTGCTGGTCCTGGGTCAGCTCCTCTCCCTGGGCGTCAGGACAGGGGAGTGAGCCGGCCACAGCCTTATCTCAGCGCCAGACACCACCAAGCTCGGAGCTGATTTCACTCGATTGTTGCCAGATGTGGTGACATTTGACCAGATGTTTATGATATTATACAGCTAAAGGCTGCTTGCAGAGATGTTTCTTTTCTGCTATGGAGCTCAGTAAATCTGCTAGGGGATTGATGTCCTACTTCCACCGTCACGGAGCTCAATCCTAAAAAATGAGGGGACTCTACTTTTTCAGTCTGGGACTCCAGATTGATGACAGATAAATCCGTCTAGATTTGTGCTGTGCTGCGTTCACAGATGGTTCTCCATCATCCTGCTTAATGTTTTTGGGTTATTTTGTTATATCACAACACATTCTTATCATTCTCAGACAATCTGCCGGCTCGGTGAGAATCTTTTCAGCGTGTAAGAGATCAGAGAAACAGCACTGGCTGAGGTTCACTCCACGAGTCCCACGGTCATATAATGGGTTCACACAAGTTGTCATCAGTGTGTGTCGGAGCACCGGCTCCACAGAACCCATCAGACCATCTCCTCTCTAACTGCAGTGCGGCCACGACGCCCGGCGTGATTGAAAACATATTGCGATGTTTTGCGTCTTGCAGATGTTGCCATAAATCACTCCTTGGCTCTGCCTCTGCAACTGGCTTCCTGACAAATGTTCCACAATAACTGCAGCCCCCACCCCACCCTTCCAGTAAAAGAGAAAAAAAAAGAAAAGGGGGTAGAGAAGAGAGAGAAAAAAAGAGATAGGGATTTCAACGCTTGTAACTCTTTTCAAAACTATTGTAAAGTGTCAGCACAGGTGGAAACCTGACGGCTCGTAAAACCAAAAGAAAGGAAGAAAAACAAACAAAAAAAATAAACGCCCACTCGGCGCTTTCTCTTTTCCAACAATGTCTTAAACTCTGCGTCGTCCCGGCCGGCCCTCCACTGTGACTAATCCCACACAAATCTGTACAGCTAAATCAGCTGCCTGTGTGTCTGTGGAAGGCCATAACCGACACCCCCACGCCCGTAAATGCCGCCGCCTGCGAATCATCTGTGAAGCGTTCAAGAGAGACTCCGTCTGTAGGAACTTTCAAAACCTTCACACCAGTTTGGGGGAAAAGTTTGGAGCTTGACAGTCTAGTTTGACTCTTTGTGGAAAAGTGTAGCCGTGGCAACAGCATTGGAACTGGGATGGATGCTGTAGTGGGCTGGGGCCAGTCTCAACACAGCAGAGCCCCCCCTCACCATGCAAAACACAAAGTAGCGTTCACGTGCTACAAGAAGCACTGACACAACGGAATGGTGGAGAGTTTCATCAGTGTCTCTGCTTGTTTGTCCGTCCACAGACAGTCCATCAGCAGGCAGCGACCTGCTAGCGGCCTGTCACCAGCCTGTTAGCCTGGTAGCTTTACAGTAGCATTGATGCTGCTGTTACCTTGCTGAATCTTTGCTGCGATCGTCCGTGCAGTCTTCACTCAAGACCGTAAGAGTCTGACTGGTGGTTTCTGCAACGTAGCATTTATCTTCTTTAGCTTCTCGCTCACGCTGGGATTGTAATCCAAACGGGTGTGGCAGCTGTTTGTTTGTCACTTGAGAAGAACAAGTTGATGTTTCCACTGTGATCCAGAGGAGGACGACTCACTCTGAGGGAAGAAGTCTTTATGTTATTTCATGCATTTTAGCTTGTAGCTCCACTGGGGCGTTAGCAGTTAGCATCGAGTGCCTTGTGGTGTTTTAATAATCTGTTTTTCGGTGATTTGATCTGATGTGACCACATAGTGGAAGGTATGGAGCTGTGAAAAGATGCAATCAGAGATTTATGAGCGAGACACTGGCGACAAAGTGCCGGAGGGGAAGCAGCTTTCTTGCACCTGGAACAATTTACTGTTCTTTGTTCTGCATTTCCAGGGTTTATGTCAGATCCTTTCTGACGTCCAGGGACCAGGACACATCTGTGACCAGGACACAGATTCAGTGTTAAACAGTAATTCGAAACAAATTGTCGGTGAGAAGTTAATGGTTGTGTGCGTTGTGCCAAATGATGGGTCTGGATGCGTCTGGGCTGGTTGAGTGTTTGACCCCAGGTTTTATTTAACAAGCCGCACAAGGAAAAAAATAAGGAAAGGTGACCTTGCAAGTTTAGTTTAAACTCCAGGTGGTTTCCGCTCTTCCTGTCAACACTCTGCAGCCTTCGTCACATTCCTCCAGAGCGAGGAGAGGCAGAGCAGTGACTCGGCGGAGACTGCTGCCGGCAGCCTGCAATTATTGTCTCAGTTTGTTTGAGCTGCTTGATCCGCCTGACAGAGTGTCTGTACACCTCTGCTGAATGACACACACACACACACACACACACACAGTGGAAGACAGCGTGCATAAAACCCCTGATCTGTTTTGTTGGAACCACATAAGTTCATGATAAGCGTCTCATCGCTTCTTCTTCTACTCACATATTATTATTATTATTACACTCCCTTGGAAGGGAGTTTAGGTTTAGTGCCAAAAAAAGAATAAAAATCCTGAGATGAAAGTCAGAATGCTGAGGAGAAAAAGATAAAAATAGTCACAACAATAATAATCATCCATATATTTTATATAGACCCAAAGACACTGAAGGGACAGGCAGACATGCAGACATGCAGACAGGCAGACAGGCAAAAGAACAAAAGAACAGTGTTAGCAGTGTTTCCCCGGGAATGAGAATGTATTTGTGGCGCTGCGCTGTTTGATAAGTGCATTCAAAACCATCCAGTCAAACTAAGATTAATGAACTACACATTATTTATTGCACATAGAGGGCTCCACAACCCCCAAATTATAATTTTTGGAGCACAAGCAGAAAACTTAACGTCAGGTGCACACTGTAACTTGACCCACAGGGCAAATAATTCAGATTTCCTCTCATTTTGACTCTATTCCTGATAAATAGATCATAAATGCATTGCAATTACAATGTATTGCTTTAAATTCAGTGTCACATTTTAAAAGGTAAGAGGTAGACAGCTCCCTATCCTTACACTGACCAATGGGAAGTTTGTTTCACGTGTGACATTTGTTTACAACTTTAGACTGCTACAGACTGCTGCTTTGTGAACTAACAACCCAATGGAAACAACAGAAAAAAAGGCTATTTACAAAGTTGACAGTTTCTGTCAGAGCAGGTGATTAAACAGCTGATTGTAAGTCAGTCTGAAAGTGTGGAGGTGATGATGTTCTCTGAGTGGGAAAGACAACGAGCAGCTCGGCCTGAAATGAAAACGCTTCTGTGTTTGTCGGAACCGGTGTGTGTGTGTGTGTGTGTGTGTATAGGTTCACGTGCGTGTGTGTGGGGGGGTGACACCTTAATCAAACCTCTTTCTTTTCAAAAGAAGAATGACCTCCCTTCTTTGTTGATGCTAAGAACTCTTTGTAGAGACATAATCTGATAAGAGGGTGTGAGTGTTTTCACAAGGTAACCTCGCTGCCAAAATGGTGTTTGTGCAACCTGCTGCGTCTCACCAGGGGAGGGGGGGCACGTCCTCACTGTCTGTCATTGAGGCCACATCCACACCGACCAAAACCTTATTTTTTATCTCAGCAACATGTCAAGAATATGAGAACTGGACAGGTTGTAGCTCATCCACCAGGCCTGTAGGTGGTGCTGAAATTCACCAAAAACAGAGGAGGAGACGTTGGAGCGGCACTTTCTGTCGGCCGGGCAATTAGAACCGTCCAAAATGTGATTTGATGTTGTTTTACTACAGGAACAAGATCCGCTCACTTTCAGTGGCTGTCACCTGAAGTAAACAAAGGAGGAGGATAGGAGGAGGAGGAGGAGTGAGAGGTGGAGGAGTGAGAGGTGGAGGAGTGAGAGGTGGAGGAGGAGGCGTCTTCAGGGTTCAATTACAGTCATTACTGTAATGACTGCTGTTTTCTTTCATGGACCAGTAATTGTTCAAGTCTGCTGCAGGTGGACAAACTGCAGCAGAGGAAACCTCCAGACCTCACCATCAACCGAAACACACGGACAGAACTGAACATGGGGATCCGCCGTTGTTGTAGTTGTGGGCGGGGTCCGGGCATGTGGGTTAACCTTTTAACACCGATGAGCTCCCTGGAACTACGTTGGTGCTAGCATACCATACTATGGAACAGAGTAATTACACAACTAGTTGCTCTATCACAAAACATTGGTTTCTGAAAGCTGATGGAGTCCCTCTGTTCCTCTACCTGGTGTGAAGAAGGAGCTTGAAGGAGACAACGTCCACCGGTTCCTGGAAGATGACAAGTTGCACTTCACAGCCAAGTGACTGTCATTACAGTAATGACTCGCTGGCTTCCGGTAACAGAGTGAGTGGGATATACCGTAATGACAGGAACATGGCTGTTGTCAACTTCTAGCTCCTTCTTCACACCACGTAGAGGAACCGACTGACACATGTCAGGAACCCTTCTCTGGTACCCAATAGTCCCATGAACACACTGTATCACAGATTTGTCTATTTGTGAACTCATGTCAGTCCGTCTGCACCTCTGCCATGTTCTGTTTGGCCTTGGTCCGCCGCCGTGCACGTCGTCTGCCTCCTCAGCCAACTGCAGCGGAGACGTGACTCTGGTCAGTGACTCAGTGAGGACGGTGAAGCAGTGAAACCATCAGCGCTCACGGCCGAGGAAACTTGCAAACAGCTGCGTTTTCCATCAGAAGTGGGTTTTTTCCCCCTCGTCATCTGAAAAGATGGAGGAGGGGC
>CAAKHB010005378.1:22352-41887 GCA_901007665.1 Aeoliscus strigatus
TGTGAATAATATACCGGTATGTTATTTTATGTGGAGTCTCCTCCACAGCTCCACAGCGACCTCTGGTGTCCACACACAGGCCTGCAGTTGTAAAGTATGACAGGATGTTGGTGAACACTGATGGATGGATGAAGATGCAAGAAAGAACTGACATGTCATTGGTTTAAACACCCCTGATTCTGATTTGTCCAAACACCCGCTGATGGATCTGATCAGTGACAGACAGGATGTAACGTCAGGTACTTCCTGTCCAACTTCAACTCCAACTGGAAGTGGAACAGCTCCTTCCAGGACACTGACGTCAATGTGTATTCCGTGCTGTGTCCTCAGCAAGGACAGCGACCCCTCAGGTGGAGCACGCAGCCGTGACAAATCCGGCAGATCGGAGGACGTTTATCTGGACATAGAACCCGGGGGACGGGACCAAAGGGCTGCCTCACCCCTCAGCCAACTGGATCGAACTGGCTCGACTCCGCCCGACACGGCTCACAGATGAGACGGAGAGGAGGAGGAGGAGGAGGAGGAGGAGGAGGACGTGATCCTCAGATGTCCTTGGAGTTTGAAAAGACGAGGGACTGGAGAAAGGACGGCACGCTGTCCTATGTCAGGAAGAGTTGAACATGGGACAACCAGATTGTCAATCAGTTGATCAGCAGATCACTCGCTCATTTCTCTCATTTATCTGCTCGTCGTCCTGGCAACGTTCCTCACTGCTGCACGTTCCAAAGTTCAACAATCAACTTTAAACAAAAACTAGTCAAGGTCAGCGGAGGAGGCTGCGGGGGGGTTTATTAATGAGATGCTTCATGAAGAGGACAAGGAGCCGGCTCTCACCGGAGGACGTCGTCCAGGACTTGTTATGTTAATGACAGAAGCCTAATTAATACCGCGCATATTATTAGTAGAGTGAAGATTCAAATGCCAGCGTGTGTTAATTACCCATCCTGAAGCATCTTCATCACTGCAGTGATCGGCCTGATGGTCAGGAAACACACGGAAACACAAACAACACAACTCTACACAACTTTATTGTGAATGTATACATCTGTAGTCCAGACTGAAGGTTCCAGCAGTCTGAATGATCCCGTTGCTCCTGGTCGGCTCTACAAATTACGGAGGATTCTACCTGACAATCAGTGTCCAATCTGACAACGGTCCAGACCGTCGCTCACATTCTGACCAATCAGTTGTGAACTACAAACATGTAAACAAACGACTGTTGGACGGAGGATGAGGAAGGCGCTGATAAATCTGTGTCTTCATTAGCTTGGCGTGCTATGCTACATGCTATGCGAACAATACCACAATGAGAAAGTCCAGAGTGTGTTCCAGCAATTCACACATAAGCGGCTGTTCCTGTTGTGCTGTTCCTCTTGACGTTATGTGTGTTAACGAGGCGTCTGAGCGTTCATTCAGGTGAAAGTTCAGGGTCACTGACGACAGAGGATTTCTGAGGACGCTGGCGCAGAGGTAGCCTCAAATCACATCGAAGTGAACGCCGTTTCATTTTAAACACTGTCCTAATTAATCCTCTGCTGCCACTGGTAATTAATTGATTCTCATGCTGCCGCCCCCAGCAGATCCTCCTTGCTGGGGGAGTTAATTGTCAGGTTGGTTCGGGGGATGTAAATCAATCTGCCCCCAGAGACAGGTGCTGTGAATTAGAACCAACTCAACTTCTTGAGTTTCCAGACAGAATCAGTTCAGTACTTTTACTGACTGAAGCAGTTTGTTTGTCATGTAACCATGGAAACAGTCATACTTCTCATTTTGTTTTCAAACGCACATGTTAAGAAATTGTTTACAATAGACTATAGTGTAAAAACTACACACTGACATTAAAAAGGAAATCAGGTTATAGCCAAGCTAGCTAAGCATTATGCATTATGGGAGGGTACGCTAACATTATCTTCAAAGCACATGTAGCATTGTGGAGAAAAAATAAAATCATTTTCACTTTATTACACAGTCAACCTACTTCCACAGTGGATTTCATTACAGTGTTTGTTAGTATGAGGCTAATGTCTGTTAGCATCGATAGCACATGCTGCACCACTCATGTGACTTTGATCTGTGTCTCTTGTGTGATTTTATGCCTTTTTTGTCTTTTGTATGATGTATATACATTCTTAGTCACTCTTGTTTGTGTGTTTTGTATATATATGTATTTTTCATGTTCTTTTATATTCATTCTTTGTCTCTCCTGTGATTTGATATTTTTTCTGATTAAAATCATCTGTCTCTTTTGTGTGTTATGTATTTTGTCTCTTTACTGTGATTTTCTGTCTCTTCTTTGAGTCTAGTGTGGTATTAACCCGTGTTCAGATATGATGGCGGCTGATGAAACCAGTTTCCTTCACCATCTTTAGCTCCGCTGTCTTCAGTTGAATGTGACTGTTGTCCTCAGGCGAAGGAACGCCGTAAATGGACTCAATATATTTTCTTTGTTTGAGTGTTTCCCCAGAGTGCTGAAGACGGAGGCGGAAAAAGAATCGTCCCGCTTTTCCTCCTCCACATTCATGTCAAAGTCATACAGGCACACAATCAGGATGGTGGACCCTTTTCACCCCCATCCTCCCAACTCAGCCCAAGTAATTTGTTTAATTTCAATCAAATTTGATTAAAATGGGCATTTCCCTCCCTTATGGTGGGGAAATGCCAAAGTTTTCTTAAACTGGTAAAAGAATTGGCCATGTAAAAGCTTAATTAAGCTAATTCACTGTATGTCCTTTAAATGATTTTAAAGCAATTTTTTTGTTTTCTTGCTGCACACTTATATGATTCTAATAATTTTTGGGTTTTTTTGTTTTTTAGTTCAATTTTAATGTTGTAATGTAATTACAATTAAAATGTAATTTTAATTTTGCCGTATTCCTTTCGTCTTTCTTTTTCTATGGAAAGCACATTGAGTTGCCAAATGTGCTACACAAATAAAGTTGTCGTGCCTTGCCAAAGAATGAGACGCCTGGACCTGCAGTTGTTCTTATTAACGAAACGAGTTCCTGAGTGCCGTGGGGGTTCATGTGTTCTACAGCAGGTTGGAGATGGAGCCTCTGCTGCAGGAGCATCTGAAGAAGATGGAATAATGGAAAAAACAGGAACAGCAGGACTGCTCGTTACTTGACTCAAAGTGCCATCTAGCGGCTTCTGGTGGTACTGCACTGCTGCTGACTGCAGATCCAATTATTGAGCATACAAAATGTAAATCTTTCTATAAATATTTAGTTACGTTTTCACTGTCGTCAGTCTACGGAAAAAAATGTGACCTCAGTTGGAATTTTAGTGAACCAAATTTAGATCTGATCAGAATCTTTTTTTCCCCTGTTAACTGTGAGAAATGATGAATTCTCCAGTAAATATTTCATGGTCCTTTTAGCTCAGATCCTGATAAAACTCTGTCTTCTATTTTAAATTATTTTGCCTATTGTACTGACACGTTTAATGAATGAATGTTGCTTTCTTAACAATGAAACAACTGGAGCACATGAAATAATGCCATAATAACAAATATCAAATGTCTTTATTAACATTTGTTTGATTCCACTTGTAATTATGTTGTTCTATAAGATTTCTTTAGTCTACTTGGGTATGTGACATTGCACAAATCCCAATATCATTTTCGGTCTTTTGTGTTTACGTCACATTAATCTACCCTTCGGTGGAAGCTTCTTGGGTTCATCGCGTTCGGTTCTTTAAGCGTCTCAGCAGACACAGAGTGATTAGGATGCAGAGGACGTCGTCTGGGGGAGGAGGAGGGATTGTGAGGCTAATTCCCTAATAACGTCTTTGCCTCATTAATCTCTGAGGAAGGATACAAGATTCTTTAAATGCTAATGTCCAGTGAAGATGCTGGAAATGACATTTGAAAGCAGCAGCAGCAGCTGTGGACAAAGTTGTTGTGGGAGAACTTTTCCACACTTCACTCATTCATGCTAATTTGACGAATCCTCTCATGGGATCAGCGATGTTCTCTGCTGGGTCTCACATTCAGATGTTTGGAGCCTAAGTCGAGCAGACTGTGACTTTGAGAAGTTTTAGGTTTAGAAACATGAAGAAAAGAAAAATACATTTGTCAGAGGATTCAACTCTTTAATTCAGACACAAGGTGTTTCTTCTTAATTTAATCAGCTCTATTTACAGGAAAAGTACAGGAAGCTCCTCACCGTCCCTTTGTACAGTTCATGTCCAGAACACGGAGCTGCCTCCTTCAGCTCACTTCCTGTTCCAAGGACAAAACTTGTTTCCCACGAAAAGTCATTCTGTGAAGGCGCTGATGCTCGCCGAGGTTCCGACAGCCTCGGGTCTTTAAGGAGAACGCGAGTAGGCTAAATGTTTGAGTAATACCGATCTCTGTTCTCGTAATCTCTGTAGGCAAACTTGGCGTCCCTCTTGCTGTGTGGGATCCGTCCGAACGGCGCGTGGTCGCTGAAGCATGTGTCGAACACCTCGTCGACGATCTTCTCCGCCTCCTCTCTGCTGATCTTCCTCACAGCTAGGATGGAGCGGAGGGCGCGGCCTCTCACGCACTGCTGCAGCAGCACAGAAACACCGGCGGAGCGTTAGGTGAGTGGTGGCGGAGTCGAGTCACATTCACTCGGGCCCAGCTGACATACCTGATGATGCTGCTTCACACCGAAGTTGAATCTGGCCACTTCGTTGCTGAAGGAGCAGTCACCGCTGAGGTTGGCTGCCCGAATCTACGAGTCACAAATACACTAATGAGAACAACTGAACGCGAGTCAAATTCCTATCATTCATGATGACCGTTCAGAGGCAACGGGCTCCATGTTGGCGCCGTACAATGAACACATGCTCACAGACAGATGTGGGCGCTAGGAACTCATGAAACTGAAGCCAATAGGCTTCTACATCAAATCAGCGGCGTACGGTATGGTGTACGGGGTACGGTACGGGTAGAGTACGGGTACGGTGTAGCCTGACATGTCATGCACCTCCTTTGACTGTTTGCGCCGTGACTTTCCCAACTCTCAAGAGTGGGAAAGCAGAACCGACCAAAAGACCATTTTTGACCGAAAAACTGAGAGAAAATGATCCCGATGTAGTTAGTGCGGTACAAGATCCGCTCACTTTCAGTCGCTATCGCTGGAAGGAAACAAAGAACAACACTGATAACCAGGAAATAACCACAGCACAGCGGCGAGGTTCAACGTGGAGCTACGAGACAGACGCAGAGGAGGAAACACTCAGGACGACGGAGGGTCCACGTCATGTCAACAGGAGCAGACACTGGGCTTAAGGACCTGAGGTGAAACACCTCCAACATATCTGACACAAAGAAAAAGTCAGAGCCCTGACGGTGCGTGCCAATACAACTGAAGTGACACACGTGGTGAAAGGATCAGCAGCCGGTCGCAGGTCAAACTGACACGTGAGCGTGTGTCACACGTGATCCAGGCGTTGTCCTTCTCACCTCAGAACACGCCAGATGTCTGAAGTTGTTGAACCAGTCGACGTGGGCGCGGCAGTGGTCAAAGGCATGGATGAGTTCGTGTGTGACCACGCGGTTCATGTGCGACTGCTGGTGGATGTTGTTCTGACACAGAACAATCTGAAAAACACAAGGCAAACCCCATCACGGTGGAGGCGGCGGGCAGCCCGCGTCCACGGGTACCAGCACTCACCTGAGAAGATGCCGCGTCGAAGCCTCCGCTGACCGTCCCGTCACAGTCCTCACAGGTGAAATGTCGATCTTTCAATACTTTGCTGTCAGACAGAAAGTGTAATGAGATGTCATATTTTATTTTTCTGTCAAAGGTCAGCTCACTGTGAGAACACACAGGACAGACTGAGAAGATCAATCTCAAACAATCTTTGTATTTATAAAGAACTTTTTATCCAAGGACAATGTAACACAGAGAAAGAAAAGAAAAGAAAAGCTGATAAAACCCACAAGACTAATTAAAATCAGTTCAGAGCTGAGGAAGGATAAAACCCTCAAAAGAAAGGTGAATAAGAAAGAATAAAACCATAAAATCAGAAACTAACAATAAATAAATAAGGCAAATAGTCTATGGATAGGGAAATAAAACTGGATGTAACACAGTAAAATATGTAAAAAGTCATTAAAATAGAAAATATGAAGAGAGAATACTAAAGTATAAAAGAAGAGAATCTCTTCCATTCATTTCGGATCTGATCATCACTGACTGTGTCTGAAGGTCAATAACTGTTCATACTCACCAGCCGGAACTGTTCATGGCACTGAGGAGGAGTTTGGCGTAGGGACCTGACAGACACACACACACACACACACACAGAGCATTTAACGGTCAACCAGCGGATTCCATTGTCACCGCTAGCTAGCATGCTAACGTTAGTTCCAGTGAGTGACTGACATCCAACGGGACCCTTCTGAAGGTTCCAGAGATCCTTCTGGGAGGATAAATTCAAAATCACTCACTAGTTTCCACTGCAAACTGCAACATGACCTGACACTTGTGGTTGAACGTGAACAGACTCTCTGCGATCGATCCCTTCTTGTACTTCCCGTTGTTCCTCTCTGGGAACAGCTTGTATCCGTAGTCTTCCTCCTGTTTCGTCTGGTCCATCCTGTGAAACGTTGCGTGTACTGTTCGAAATGAAAGTTTGTATGTTTGCCCGTGTATACTACGAGGTTTGACGCTAACTCCGCCTTCTTCCTGTGCACGTCACTTCCGGCTTCCGCTGTCATGGCTGCAAACACAAACAGAACCCACTGAAACACACATTTCCTCTCAGTACTCGACCAGTCTCAGTACAGCTTCGTTTTTACTTCACCTGTCCACCGAGAAACGAACCGACAGGTACTTTATGGGCTGTTCTGGTCACAGAGCCGCTTCCATTCCCTTTATTTTCCTTGAAGGCTGGAGTTACCGTTAGCCGGCTACGTTAGCCGCTAGCCAAAAACCCGTGACACTGAATTCCCGTCAGAGTGACGACATGAGCAGCGACAGATGATGAGATTTTCTACTAAAAAAATGTGTGTTTGGCAGGAAAGAGCATGTCCGGGGGAAACAAGGCCTTTGAGTTACAGCTGCAGATGCGACAGAACGCAGAAGATCTGCAGAGCTTCATGAAGGAGCTGGAGAACTGGGAGCTCGACATGAAGAACAAGGATGAGCAGCTGAGAACCGGTCGACCCGACGAGGTCCAGGTCTGTTCCCGCTGACAACATGAACCCATCTCATAATGACATGAGCTTCTTCCTAATGTCAGCGTGTTTGTGTGTCTATCTGTCTGTATCGTAGAAAACTCTCCCACCTGTGCGGAACAAAGATTACAAATCAAAACTGAGAGAGAAGAAGAAGAAGAAGAAGGTGTCCACAGGAACTGGTGAAGCTGATGCAGAGGCAGAAGAGCCCAAGACAGCGTTAAGGATCAAATCATCTGATTATCGATCGTGGGACAAGTTTGACGTGGTAGTGAACCAGTGCAGACGTCCTCTGTGTCTGTGCAGCTCAGCAGACGACTCCATCTCTGTGTGTTTGTCATGTCAGGACAAAGCTCTGGCTGAGATGGACAAAGAAGAAAGTCCAGCTGAGTCCAACGAGTCCGACTCTGAGGAGGCTGCGGTCGATCAGGAGACGGCGTTGGCCGAGAAGGAAAAGGTGAATGTTTGTGGAGAACTCCTGAGAAATAACAACAAAGAGAATTAGCGCTGTCCCCATCGCGAACCATTTGTTTGAAAGAACAAATCTTTTGGGTGAGCTGTGAGTTGAGTGACACAAATCATTCAGTGAAAATGAAACTGTTCAGTCGACCTAACGTACTGATCACAATGAATCCCAGTTCGTCTGCGTCCTTCAGTCTTTTTGTCTGACAGTCAGTCAGTGAATCTTCTGAACGACTCTCTTTACTGGACAGATTCTACTGACACAGTTCACCTAAAAGAACCCTTTTCCTCATCAGTCAAGTGTCTGTGAATTGTAGCAGAGTTTGTCGTCAGGGTAACAGGTTTTTCAAAAACGGGAATTACGACGCGGCCATCGAATGTTACACCCGAGGAATGGAGGCGGATCCTTACAACCCCGTCTTGCCCACGAACCGAGCCACCGCCTTCTTCAGACTCAAAAAGTAAGATTCACACGCGAGTGCCTCCGTCTGTGGAGCGCCCCCTCCTGGTCCACCTATGAAACGACAACCTGCCGTTCCAGGTTCGCTGTGGCTGAGTCCGACTGCAACCTGGCGATCGCGCTGGACGTCAGATATGTCAAAGCGTACGCACGCAGAGGAGCGGCGAGGTTCGCTCTGCACAAACACACGTCAGCGTTGGAAGGTGACGGCCGCTCACCGGACGAGTCCCGAGTTCCTTTGACACGTGTGCTCAAACACAAATGTCTGCTTCTGCTCAGATTATCAGAAGGTTCTCCAGCTCGAGCCAGCAAACACGGAGGCAAAAAACCAAGTGAGAAGAATCAAACAGGTTTGTTTTATTTATCCAGTCACAGCTCTCCGCTTGATTTTAGTATCCAGTTTGAATTTGATTCAAATGGAAAAATAATTCTGTCGTTATTTTGTCATCAGGTTTATTTGAATCCTGATATTGGCTCCAGCTGCCCCCTTGGACGTCAGACGTCAACCAGCATGGGTCAAGTAATGGAGCTTCAAGAGGTTTCAGCAGTCGATCCCACCCAGCGGGGGCGACAGGAGGAGCAGCGGGGGCGACAGGAGGCCGTTTTCCACAAAGACAGAGTGAGCTGTTCCTCCTTCTCCCCTCAGGTTGCTGCCCCCTGGTGGTGACTGACAGTTTCCTTTCAGGGAAATGCCTATTTCAAAGAGGGGAGGTACGAGGCGGCAGTGGAGTGCTACAGCAGCGGGATGGAGGCTGACGACATGAACGTGCTGCTTCCTGCCAACAGAGCGATGGCCTTCCTCAGGCTGCAGAGGTACAGCAGCGTTCTCAGACGCCATTTGTTTCCTCTGCAGTAGCGATGCTTCTTTAGTTATACCGAATCAGTAAAGAGATTCGTCCTCCGACCACCAGACTCCCTTTGGAAATCTTGACATTTTAGAAATGTCACGACTGAGTCGACTCACTGCCACACTCTGTTGGACGGTGAAATGAACAAATCTTTTGAGGAAGTGATTCAGTTCAGTTATTTCACCCAAAAGAAGGAATCGTTTGCAAATAGCTTTTTTCCTCACAGTAGAAATTGTTGTTTTCTTCAGGTTCCAGGAGGCAGAGGACGACTGCACCAGAGCTTTGTCTTTGGACCGTTCGTACTCGAAGGCCTTCGCCCGCCGGGCCACTGCCCGGCTGGCTTTAGGAAAGCTGGAGGAGGCCGAACAAGGTGCTGACACGTCCTCTCAATCCCATCGACTGGTGCTGCTCCTCTTCTCCACCAACGGCAACGTGTGTTTGTGACAGATTTCCTGGAGGTTTTGAAACTGGAACCTGGAAACAAACAGGCCCTGAATGAACTCCACAGACTGCAGATGGTACGTACCCCATCCGTTGGCTGGGCCGGCGACTCGTGGACGCTGAAGTTTGACGTGGCGTGTGTGCTCGCAGGTCGGCGCCTCCAGCGGACTCCTTCAAACGGCCGATGGCTGCCGCAGGAGAACGGTTCAACCCGTGGACAAACCGGCACATCTGCGCTCCACGGTGAGTGTGTTCCTGCAGCGCCGTCACACACACCACCGATGGTAGGTGCCGATACGTCGGAGTACCGCAATTACAGGACTAAAACATGAAATGTTCCTGAAAGCTGAGAAGTGACACTCGGTTTGAAGAAGGAGGAAAGAGCAGCCATGTTGCTGTCATTACGGTAATCTGAGTCATTTTAATGCTGGAAGCAAGTCATTACCGTAATCACAGCAACACGGATGTCAAGTGTGAACTTCAGTGTGAACGCTCAGGAACTGATGGACTTTTTCCTGACAGCACAGATAGTAATTACAGTACTCCAACATATGCTAGTGCCAATGTGTCGGCAGCAGTTCTGTGGGTGTTAAAGGGTTAAACTCACAAACACCCTACGTTCTGTGGCTCAGAAACCGCTGCGGAGGATCGACATCGAGGAGGTCGGCGGTCAGCTGACAGAGTCTTTGGTCCAGGAGCTGGTCAGAGAGTCGACGTCTCCCAGCGCCAAGATCATCAAGATGGAGGAGACGAGAGACGACTGCTGTCCTCTGTCGGACCAGTTGGGGGAGACACTCAGGAGCGAAAAACAACACCTCCTTTACCCGTGTCCTCCGGAGCCGTCAGACAGATCCTCGTCCACCGTCCCAGATGTCCCCCCCGTTCCCACCAACAGCTTCCAGCTGGAGGCTGACCTGCGCAAGATCGGGAAGCAGCCTGAGGTGATCTACAGGTACCTGAGGGTGAGTCTGCGTCACATGGAGACACCGACCTTCGAGTTCAACATCAGAGGTCCAAAGGTTTTGCTTTTTACTCCCTTTTTACTATTTTTATACTTCACTACAAAGTAATGTTTCCTGCGGGTGCAGGTAACATAAAATTGAACTAAAACAGATTAAAATTACGAGAAAAAAAGAAAAGAAGAATATTTAACTACTGTGCAACAGTGCCCTCTACTGACACATTTGGTAACTGCAGGCTTCTGACGACCTGTGTCTTCTGCCCCGAGTGGTCGGAAGACGTCACTGCAGGTTTAGAACCAGCTAAGATGTCACATCGCTCTCTGTGACACTTCATCTTCATTCCTCGTCTCTGTGGTCGTCCTGCAGCAAATGAATCCAGACGTTTTCACCACCATCTTCCACACCTCCCTGGAGCCTGACGTTCTCAATCTGATCCTGAAGACGCTGCGCAATTTCTACATCCAGTGAGTTGAATGAAAACACACCCAAAGCAGGAGCGTTCCGCAGGGTAACGGCCGTCCTCTGCAGGAACGAAGCTCCGGCCGTCATGCTGCAGATCCTCAGGAACCTGGCGAGCGTCCGGCGCTTCAACATGGCCGTCATGTTCATGTCGGCGGCGGAGAGGACAGGTGGGCGTGTTCCGTCCGTTCCCATCCACGACGACCTGCTGCTCATCCTGTGCTCCTTCTCTCCCCAGTGATCGAAGATCTGTTTGACTTCCTCCACCGTGCCGGGATGGACCCATCGTCGGTCGCTGACGTGCAGAGGAAGTATGGGGTGGGATGCTGAAGCTAATTAGCTTGCTGAGGAGAGGCGTGTGAGGGATGGTGATTGTGACATGGTCACGCTGCAAACATCAGCAATTAAAGTGTGTTTTGTCATTTGTGTGTGTGAGTGTCAGAACTGTGTGTGTGCATGTGGGGTTCCATGGTGTGATGGTCAGCGCCCTGGAGTCTGAATCCAGCATCTGAGTTCAAATCTCAGTGGAACCTGAAGTTTTGAGGTCTAAACAAAATCATGATATTGCTCAAACTAACTTTACTCTTTCTCAAATGCAGTCAAGGATGACTCAAAGTTAAGACATACTACTTTCATATTCTCCATTTGTTCACTTGTCTGAAGGTAAGTCTCAGATTAATGTGACATTTCAGTCATGGTGAACAAAGTCAGATCTACAGCAGTTCTCATCAGGTGGGGAAACGATTGATGGATCATTTCAGTTTCCATGTTGTTTATTTCAAAGTTTTTTTAAAACTCAGGTTCTACCGAGACTTGAACTCGGATCGCTGGATTCAAAGTCCAGAGTGCTGACCATTACACCATAGAACCATGAGGTCTCCTGTGTGCTCAGACAGAAACAGCTGACAGGAGGTCTCCAGTGTCAGAGGGGCTGTAACCTGAGTCACAACAACAGCAGCAACCTGGACCAGCATCATGTGACCTCAGAGTTCCAGGAAGATAAGGAGACTTCATGTATATGTGGTTCCATGGTGTAATGGTCAGCACTCTGGACTCTGAATCCAGTGATCCGGGTTCAAGTCTCGGTGGGACCTTAGATTTTGAGACTCACTCATTTATCAGCTCAGAATGTTTAACAGTTTGTCAAACAAATAGATGTGTTAGTCAACGGAAGGGATTTCACATGCACATGAAAGTCCTCAGTGTTTCTCAGTGAATCAAACCCTTGAATGTTCAGAAAAACCTCTTCATCCTATGGACTTTGAACATGAATGAAAACTTGAAAACTAATCAAATGGAATTAATTACATTACTTGGATAAAGTCATTGAAATACTCGCCGTCCATTGGAACCACTTACCACCAGGTGGCAGTAAACACATGAAGTAAATATCGGACATCGTTCATTATATTATATTATATTATATTATATTATATTATAATGTCGTTTTGATAAATATTTTAATACACTTTTATTAGACGGTCACAGGAAGTGTGTGTGTGTGTGTGTGTGTGTGTGTGTGTGTGTGTGCGTGTGTGTGTGCGTGAGAGAGGTGCGTGTGTGTGTGTGTGTGTGTGTGTGTGCGTGAGAGAGAGCTGTCAGTAGCCGCCCGGTGCAGCCGCAGCAGTCGTCGGTTCCATCCGCCGGTTCCACCGGACATTCTGCTCTTTCTCCTCCGCCAGTGACGGGGGAGATGGCGGCCAGACCCGGATTCTACCGGCAGGAGCTCAACAAGACGGTGTGGGAGGTTCCAGTGCGGTACCAGAACCTGACGCCGGTGGGCTCCGGAGCCTACGGGTCTGTGTGGTGAGTGTGTGTGTGTGTGTGTGTGTGTGTGTGGAGGGGCGAGGCTGCTCAGTGTGACTGGACCATGATGCATCAGAGAAGATGCATTTTTCTTGTTTGTTGTTGTGATAAAACATCTGAGTTCGATTTAGACCTTCTTCTCGTCTGTGACACACACACACACACACACACACACACAATAGCTGAGACCTTTCAAGCTGTGATACTGGATCAATCCCTTTGTGCTGGTGCAGATCCCGTTGCCATGGAGACGTGTCTTGTGACAGTCGATGTTAATACGCTACCGGTGCTGCCGGTCACCTGGGGGGGTGACTGATGAGACGTTCCAGGTGATTCAGCGACCAACAGAAGCTCAGAACTCCCTGTGGTCCTCAGTCATCTGTTTGGACTCGACGGTCACGTCCTCGAGTCAGAACTCATGTTGGACGTGGAGCTCCCAGTCTTGAAGGGGGTTCAAGACTGGGGGTTTGGGGGTTTGGTCCCGCCGCCTCGCCGCCATGACATACGACCTTTACCACCGACAGTATCGTCTCTGATATGTTGGGGTATTCTCTGGAGTACCGTAATGACGTAATGCCATGATTCATTAGAAACTGATGATCGCTTCCTGAAAGCTGAGAAGTTGCACTTTACATCCATGTTGCTGTCATTACGGTAATGACTGCAACATGGCTGTTGTCAACTGTCACAAACCAATCAATGTTTTCTGACAGTCATGTCACTACAGTACTCTGTCTGCTAGCATGAGCGTGTTGGGTTTTTTTTTTAAATTCCGGTCCCTTCAGATGTAAGTCTTCAGATTAAACGTGTTTCTTGTGTTTCTTTAAAACTGGACGGACTCGGTCAAAGGAGAGAAGATTGGTGTGACGGGGATGTTTTATCTTCTTTCCCCCACGTCGTTGTAAATTATACTAACGCACAAAAGACATTCCGGCACAATCCTCCCGGCCCCAGTAGGCATTGTTTCCACCGACCCCCAGCCTCTGGCAGTGAGGGGTTGTCAGGCCTGTCAGGGCTCTGGAGGTGGTCTACAGTCAGCACTGGAACGTTGACACACCCAGATGAAGCTAATTCACCAGATCATCAGATTATTCGCCCCCTCTTCCCCTAATGAGACCAGAGGTGCATTAAGAAAGGGTCAGACGAGAAGACCCTCGTATGAAGACAGAGGTGATGAAGGCTGACGTTGGGATGCTGCCTGCTTCATGTCGGGGACACGCTGCTGTCCTGGCTGAAACCTGCCTGTGGGCATCTGGGCCGTCAGCGGGGGGGTTGAAGGCAGGAAACTGTGGCTTACTAGTGTACGGTGGATGTCTGAGGGAGGGCACTGGAACATTCACCCTGGTTTCACTTCACCAGAGCTTTAACTGTTTAACGCGCTGGTTTGTTTGACAAGTGACTTCTTGGCAGGAAAGGACCAAATCTATCAATCCCCAGACCGTAGACAGGCCCCTCACCAGACTGTAGACGGGCCCCGTCAGCGGCCAATAAATCAGAGCGGTGTGTGTCTGTGTCCAGTTCGGCGTACGACGTGGTTTTGCGGCAGAAGGTGGCCGTGAAGAAGCTGTCCAGGCCTTTTCAGTCTCTGATCCACAGCCGCCGCTCCTACCGGGAACTCAGGCTGCTCAAGCACATGAAACATGAGAATGTGAGTGCGTCTTTTTAAAAATAACCACACACTCTCTCTCACACACTCTCGCATTGATTCGCTCCGCTGGTCTCGGCAGGTCATCGGGCTGCTGGACGTCTTCACGCCCGCCGCGGCCTTAGAAGACTTCAACGAACTGTGAGTTCCGTTCTCGGATGTTTCTGACACGTCCGTCCACCTTTCACCAGAAAGCAGTGTTTCTGTTTTTCGAGGGCGGGGTGGTGTTGGAGATGATCCTGGGGGATTTACAGGCGTGGAGAGTCTGCCGGTTGCCATGGCAGCATCACCAGGCTCGCCCCCGACTCCCCCGACTCCCCCAACCCCCATGTTCACACAGGCTCTCCCCCCTTTCAGATACCTCGTCACAAACCTGATGGGCGCCGACCTCAACAACATTGTCAAGTTCCAGAGGCTGTCAGACGAGCACGTTCAGTTTTTGATTTACCAGCTTCTCCGCGGACTCAAGGTGATTCCACAAAATTCCAGAGCTGCAGGTCACAACGAACGTGTGTCTACATCAACACGACACATTCCACACTGTTTCTGTCAGACGTCCTCTGTCCACAGGAGCACCATCAACACATCAGTGGTATTGTAAGATAAGATACGATCACATCAGATCACATCAGATCAGATTAGATCGATCAGATCCGTTTAGATCAGATCAGATGAGATCAGATCAGATTAGATCTAAAATCAGAACTAAAATCAGAAATAAGACTGAATCATAGAAACAGAAAGTAAACATGCAACAAACAAGATGCTGAACAACATTAATATTCATTAATAATCGATCTACACAGATGATATACATACATCAGCAGAATTCATGTTGATGTTTTGGAAGAAGCGTCACGATGCACAAACACTGAGGAATGAGACGACCCAGCTGTTGGGTCTGTATGGTTACCGTGGTAACGTGGCGAAGTGAGTTGTTGACCCCTGTCTCCTCCTCTCTGTCCCCTCGTCCTCCCCCACCGCCGCCGGTCAACAGTACATCCATTCAGCCGGCCTCATTCACAGAGTGAGTGTCTTCATGTTCCCTCTCAGTGACTTTCTGAAGACATTTGTGTTTCACGTGCATCGGGCAGTCAACGTCCTTTGTAGACGTCATGGGGACTGTCGCCCAGTCCCCATGACGTGCAGGTCATGGGGACTGGGCTACAGGACCACCGGACGCGCCGTATGTGATGGAGCCCGTCGAGTCGAGTCCTTGTGGAGATGAGCAGATGGCGGCGGTCATCTACGTCCCATGGTAAAACCTGACTTTGCTTCGCGTCCGTTTCCAGGACCTGAAGCCGAGTAACGTGGCAGTGAACGAGGACTGCGAGCTGAGGGTGAGAGCGACGGTTTGAACTCACACTCCACTGGGATGAGAATGTGTTTGAAGGGTTTGAGGCTGTGTCGGTAGCATGGCGTCGCTGTGATGTGTGAGACGGTCAAAGAGAAGGTCAGTGACTGAACCATAAAACTCCCCGCCCATGTGACAGATCCTTGACTTCGGGTTGGCCCGGCAGACCGATGACGAGATGACGGGCTACGTGGCGACTCGCTGGTATCGAGCGCCGGAGATCATGCTGAACTGGATGCACTACAACCAGAACGGTGAGACGAGGACGTGGCCGAGGCGCGTGTGAACGGGGCGGACGCTGACTCTGTGTGTGTTCCAGTGGACATCTGGTCGGTGGGGTGCATCATGGGAGAGCTGCTGAAGGGGAAGGTCCTGTTCCCTGGCACCGACTGTATCCTCCATCGTACTTCACCACGGCAACCAACCCTCGGTGACGACCACAGTTATCACTGACAATGTTTGTCTCATTTCTGGTCATAAAATTAGTCACATCACCTGAAAAAGTTACTTATTTTAAGTAGAAAAATCTGACAGTGTGATAAGTGTTCTTTTATTACAATTCCAACAATCTTTTTCTGTTTATTGATTTTTTCTGGTTACGTCACGTGAGCGCCACGTCGACTTCCTTTTCCAGGTGATGTGTCTAGATTCTACCACTAGAAATGGGACAAATATTTTTCCAGTTTTTGTGTGGGAGGCTTCTCTGGGATTTGCATGACAATCTCAGGCTGGTGTCCTGGGGCCGGAGCAGAAGATGGGGGGGGGGGTCAGTTACCCCCGTTGTTGTATCTGGGCTGTAAGAGCAGCGCACGAGCTACTTTGATGAACTGAGCTCCGGTGCGTTCAGGGACTGTTGAGTTTCTCTGAGGTTCGTGGACCTTCACCGCCCCCCAACTCAGACATCGACCAGCTGAAGAGAATCATGGAGATGGTTGGAACGCCGACACCTGAGCTCCTGAAGAAGATCTGCTCCGAACACGTGAGCGAGAAATTGGTTGGATGTTTGGGAGGGAAGACGATCTGAGACAGAGCGTGGTTGTTGAACCCAGAGCTGCTGATTGTTACCATCCTCATGTCAAACACATATAAACACAGACGGGTGTATTTTAAACGGATTCATCGTCTGCAGGCTCAGAAGTACATCCAGTCTCTGCCCGTCATGCCTCAGCAGGACCTGGACAAGATCTTCAGAGGAGCCAATCCACTCGGTGGGTGATGCAGCTCCCATTTTCAGGTTTTCTGCCTCGGTTCCCCTGACAGGAAGCTGCCGTTGCCGCATCCAGATTTCAGATGAAATATTCAGTTACCGCTGCTGCTTTCAGCCGTCGACCTGCTGAAGCACATGCTGGTTCTCGACTGCGACGGCCGCATCTCGGCCAGCGAGGCTCTGTCCCACCCCTACTTCTCCCAGTACCACGACCCAGACGACGAGCCTGAGGCGCCGCTGTACGACCAGACGCTGGAGAGCAAAGACCGCACGCTGGAAGAGTGGAAAGGTGAGGCTCTCTCACACACACACACACACACTCTCCCTCAGTGACTCGGTTCCATACATTAAGAGGATGAAGTTGCAAACGGATGCAGCAGGAAGGAGCTCAGAGGAAAGCTACAGAGGTTTCACAACCGGGGTTATGTAAGAGTTTAATCTTGCAGAAGTGGGAATGCAGATTACGCCGTTCAAGTCAGAAGGATTTTAAAATGACATTTATATCACAGCCCAGTGCTGCACGTTTAAAATGGACGCACAGACGGATGTCGTCTATTTTTAACTAATATTAAGTCATATCAAATACCAGAGTGTGACTGTTTTTTTCTCTCTCGATGATTTATTCATTCATTTATTTATTTGTATTTAATGTTGCGACTGCTTCTTGAATTGAATTTCTTTCATTTTGAACTACTCTGAATTGATGAATTAAATCAGTGACCTCATTTGCAGTAATCGTAAAAGTCATGATAACATCAGTGTCTTTCAGTGTGGGAGGTGTTTGCGTGGCCTCGTTTTTTTGTCCCGGAAGCTTCTCATAACACTCGCTGCTCTTTTCCCAAAAAAGTCTTCTCTTCTCGTTCCCTCAGAGTTGGTATTCGAAGAGGTGAGCTGCTTCAAAGCGCCTGCGAACAAGACAGACAGCCTTCAGGCGGAGCAGTAGCCCTGGCGCCGGTCCGACGTGTGGAGCGGTCCCTCTGCTCAGAGCCACCGGTGGTGTGGGTTGTGTGGAGAACAGGACCGATTCTCCCGTTTGGAACCACACATCACCGAAGCCGCTTCCCGTTGTGTTTCCTCTCAACATGGCTGCAGGAGGAACTTGGACGCGATGACTCATAACACGGGCGCAACTTTGCTGAATTGTCAAAAGGACAAACGGAGGAAC
The DNA here is from genome assembly GCA_901007665.1 of Aeoliscus strigatus. Taxonomy (NCBI): domain Eukaryota; kingdom Metazoa; phylum Chordata; class Actinopteri; order Syngnathiformes; family Centriscidae; genus Aeoliscus; species Aeoliscus strigatus. The sequence goes on from CAAKHB010005378.1 coordinate 40,312, forward strand.
ATTTTGCACACTAGGCTTTCCAAAGCAAAGACAGGTTCCTCATTCTCCACACAGTTACTGACGTCACACCACAGCTGAACCTTCAGCCTGTGTTCTACTGCATGACCTGACCGTCAGCGAGCGTACGTCACACACGACGACGGCCTGGGCTCTCCAATCTTTTAACCGCTGTTTACACTAATTATGACTGTGGGCTTTTCATAAACTGAGAGTGAAGACGCGATAATAAGATTTTATTCTGCAGCCTCTAGCTTCATCAGAGCGGTGGCTGGTTAAACACTCCAGGCTGATTAGTCCAATAAAAGTGGATTTGTAGCAACCAGAGAGAGATTTCATTTTCTCCGAATGTGTTTGGTGTCTTTAGTTTGTGTTAAAGGCTTAGGAACAATGGTTCTAGTAACAGTAATATTACCTCCTTAGGTCTGTTTTAGACCTAATGATCATCTGATTTTAATTTGGATCCAAATTGATGTTTTGCTCTTTGGCTCATTGATCAATGAATTACTGCCCCCCTCGATGAAATATTTGAATCAAATCAATCCGGCAGCATGAAGGAAGGGTTGTTTTGGTGATTGCAGTGAGGTAATCCAAGTGAAATATTTTTGGTATCTGACTGTTCATTCTAAAGTTCTTCTGCTCTCCGTCAGTCTCTGAATGTCTTTGTGCGTTTGACTGTCGTTTGTGTGCTGGAAATGAACAAGCTGCAGACCGAATGTAGACATTTTCTGTATGTACATCACAAGCTAGCAGTGTTTTTGCATGAGATTCTAAATTGAATGGCGGCTGGGGATTTTCAAATCAGGTCATTTTGACAGGTAACATTGACTTGTCTTGGCTTGGCGGAATAAAGGAAGCATGTTCTTGTGTGTCTGTGTGGCTTTTTCTTTCAGCATCCCGGCTAGCTGCTAACGTACTGCTAACTAACATTAAATGACTTTTACCTTTCTGGCCATATATATATATATATATAACATAGCCTGAAGGAAAACGTTGTGCTCAAGAATTCTTCCATTTCATCAGCTGAAAGTAGAATACGTAACTGAAATACAAAAAAACGTTAAAGTTTACACGTTGAACGATAAAGGCAATTGTTTGTCAAACGTTGGTCAGCAGCTGTCAGACCATCCTTAGTATGGTTAACTAGCATCGTTAGCTGGATTGTTAGCTCGTATCGTTAGCTATTATGGTTAACTAGCCTCGTTAGCTGGATTGTTAGCTCGTATCGTTAGCTATTATGGTTAACTAGCCTCGTTAGCTGGATTGTTAGCTCGTATCGTTAGCTATTATGGTTAACTAGCATCGTTAGCTGATTGTTAGCTCGTATCGTTAGTAGTATAGTTATAGTTAGTCGTATGTTGTCTATCTCGTAGTTAAATTGTAGCTAGTTCTAATTAAACGACTAAATGACATTGGACGTTTTTTTTACTTCTGAATGACGATTTATTCTGTTCAGGTCCTCTGTGGTTTACTTTCGTGTAGTTTGGTGCCATAAGCGGACATAAAGTTTTGTGTGTAGTTTTACTTTGTTAAGAAGTTCCCGAGAATACGACACAGATGTCAGAGGGGAACAGCGGGG
>CAAKHB010005378.1:42588-53049 GCA_901007665.1 Aeoliscus strigatus
CACACACACACACACACACACACACACACACACACACACACACACACACACACACACACACACACACACACACACACACACACACACACACACACACACACACACAATCTATATGAAAAAAAAGCAAAAAATGAAAACTGATTGTTGAACTGAATTCAAACGAAAGGTTAAAGACGTATCTATCTGTCTGTCTGTCTATCTTCTGTCCGTCCGTCCGTCCCTTCCTGTGCCTGTCAAGTCGTGGGGACAGCTTCCTGGTGAAGGTGTCCTCCCACCTGCTCTGTGGAACACACCCCTGATCACCTCCACTCTCAGTGACTTGTCCTCATCCATCTGCTCCAGTTCAGCGTGGGACCGGCGGACAGGGACACAAGTGGCCATCAAGAAGCTTCACCGGCCCTTCCAGTCCAAGCTGTTTGCCAAGAGAGCCTACAGAGAGCTGCGGCTGCTCAAGCACATGAAGCACGAGAACGTAAGACGCTGGCTGCGGACGCGCACCTCACAGACTCGGACTCCAAAGAACACTCTCGTCTTTCTGGGACGCAGGTGATCGGGCTGCGGGACGTGTTCACGGCTGAGATCTCTCTGGACCGTCTGCGGGACTTGTAAGCTGCCGCCGTGTGTCCTGTGTGTGGTGGTCGGCCGCGGTTTGGTGAGGAGACTCTCCCCCCTCCCTCCCCCCTCCCTCTCTCCTAGTTACCTGGTGATGCCGTTCATGGGCACCGACCTGGGAAAGCTGATGAAGCTGGAGAGGTTGTCAGAGGACCGGGTGCAGTTCCTCGTCTACCAGATGCTCAGAGGCCTGAAGGTGAGAGCGTCTGTGTGGACGCTGGCTGTTTTTGGTGTTTCTAACCTCTTCACAAACGGAACAGGATCTAACGTCTCCCCTCTCTCCCCCTCAGTACATCCACTCTGCCGGGATCATTCACAGGGTGCGTGACCTCTGACCTCTGGGGCTGGGAGCTTTGGGGGTGGTGCTCCGGTCCCACACAGAGGCTTTGTTCTGCAGCAGTAAACTGATGAATGTGACTTCAACATTAACAATTCAATTTCAGACATTTTCCGCTGAAATAGAAGTTCATTGTTTCATGACAACTTGTATTCTTTCATCTCTTCTCACGTCAGGACCTCAAACCGGGGAATTTAGCCATCAACCCGGACTGCGAGCTGAAGGTACCTCAGCTTCCAGAAAGATCCTCTCACGACGAGTTTACTGCAGAAATCTGACCAAGAACATTTGTCTAATTTCTCATGAACATGTCTCATTTCTAGTCATAAAACCTCTTTACACATAAATTAGACACCTCATCTGAGCAAGTTTCTTGTTTTAAGACATTTTTCACTTGATTGATGCAAATTTTGGACAGAAGTCCAGTTGCCTACGATTTAACCCAGCAAGACACTTTGAAAGTAGAAAAATCTGCCGGTGGAACGACATTTTTCTGCTCGTAATAAGAAAGAACACTTGTCCCACTGGTGTTTTTTCTACAAGTTTTTCCTGTTTTTATTTTAACTGTAAAGAGATTTGTTTCATTTTGATTAGAAATGCGACAAATATTCTTTATTCTGCAAATATTCCGACTGACGTCCTGTCTGGGTCAGATCCTGGACTTCGGCCTGGCGCGGCAGGCTGACGCAGAGATGACGGGCTACGTCGTGACCCGCTGGTACAGAGCGCCCGAGGTGATCCTCAGCTGGATGCGCTACACGCAAACGGGTATGTGAGATCCGCTGGTGACACGCTGGTGGGTGAGCTCCCACACTGAGGAGGGTCTGCTGTGTGTGCGTGCAGTGGACATCTGGTCGGCTGGTTGTATCATGGCGGAGATGCTGCTGGGAAAGCCGCTCTTCAAGGGGAACGATCGTATCCTTGACCTTTGCAGTCTGCGACCTCTCCTCTGATGTCACTGCGCCTTTTGCTCAGTTCCAGGTACTAATCCATACAATACTGATAGGCTAAATGACCCTTGACCCTGAGCTGCTGCCAGACCTGGACCAGCTCAGAGAGATCATGAAGATCACAGGAACTCCAGCTGCAGATTTTGTCACGAAGCTCCAAAGTCAAGATGTAAGTAACTGAGGGCGTGTTTGAGAGGGAGACACTCTCAGACATGCACCATGATCCTCCTTCAATGGTTCAATGGTTCTGAAAATCTGACTTGATACAGAGTGTGTCGCCCTCTGGCGGCTGGTTTTTAGTATTGCACATAAATGTTGCTCAACTGTCACTTTGTTGTTCTAAAATCCCACTAATGGATGTTGACTTGGATGTTGAGTGTCATTACATTAGTTTCTGAGGCACAAATGTTTGGTATTTTCATATTACATTTTACCGTAAATAATATGACAACAAATATATTTATGTATTTAGAGGAAAGTACCTCCAGGAATCCCATCATCTGTACATGCAGGAGGTTTCATGTCCACACACACACACACTGTCTCTGTCTCTGTCCCTCTGTTTCTCCTGACAGGCTAAAAACTACATCAGGGGTCTAACAAAAGTGCCAAAAAAAGATTTACACTCAATTTTCACCAAATCCAGCTCACATGGTAAGAACAGAGTTCCTCCACACACGTCAATGTTCCAAAGCCCGTCATGATGATAACACGTGTCGCTGTGTGTCACAGCGGTGTGCGTCCTGGAGAAGATGCTGCTGCTGGATCCAGAGCAGAGGGTGAGTGCGTCTGAGGCGCTCGAGCTGTCGTTCTTCAGCGAGTTCAGAGACACGGACGAGGAGACGGAGGCACAGACGTACGACCAGACCATGGACAACACAGACCTGTCGCTGGACCAGTGGAAGCGTAAGACTCTTCTTCATTCACACAGGATGGACACCTGTTGGTGTGTGTGTGGGGGGCGGGGGGCCGGGGGGGGCAGCTCATGTTGGCGACATTAGGCTGGAAAACAAATACCTATTTATTAGTTGTATTTTGTACACTCACGGACAAATGTGCATGTTTTCTTCTTAATGGTTGTCATTCTTGCTGTCACATCTTTCACGTGAAACAGAAAAGGTGAAATGTCTTCAATTCATGACAGGTTTGTCATGTATATATTTCAAAATAAAAGCATGTGTTTCCTTTGCGGACAGGCAGGATGAGTTGACGTGGGACTTTTAACCGTCTTTGTCCTTTGTGTCTGTTCAGGTCACACGGTCACAGAGATCCTGACCTTCAGGCCACCAAAGGACTTGAGAGAGACATCGCTCTAACACACACACACACACACACACACACACACACACACACACACACACACACACACACTTTTCTACAGCTATTTCTATGTAGTCATTGTTATTATGTGTAGAAAAAAACCTGATTGTGTCTTGAAGTGTTCATTTGTGCCTTGATTGATTTGTGATTTGTTTGAACTGTAGAGAGAATGAGCTTCTACATCTTTGGAACATTAAAACAGACATTTTGCTTCTTTGAAATGTTTAAGTGTTCCTTCTAAACACCAGCCGTTCATTCATAAATGACTGAATGAGCGAACCACTGGTAGTAGTACGGTCCACACGTTCCTGGCGCTGTACGCGCCAGCTGATTGGTCGCCTGTCCACCAATGAGCTCTGGGGCACCTGGAGCCAACGGACCAATCAGCATTCGCTCCTCGGGACGGCAATTATCACTGCGCGTGGGCTTTTTTGGCAGCGCGCATTAAGTGCTGCGTAGTGACGTCACACGACGTCCGACTGAACATCGGTCGTGAAAACTTGTGCGGGGCCGACCGGACCGGACCGGACCGGACCGGACCGGCACCTGTCCCGTCGGACCGTCGGAGCCACGATGTTCGACCTGAAGAAGAGGAACAGTTTGACCCTGAACTGCAGCCGGGACTCGGAGGAGTTCCGGCGGGTGGCGGTGAGGCGGAAGGTCAAAGGTGCGGCGGGGGATTGTCAGGCGGCGCAGGCAGGTGAGTCCCGAGGGTACCGTGAACCCGGTTCGGAACCTTCACACCAGCTCATCTGCTGCAGTACACGAACCGAAAACAGCCAACGGGTTCGGGTTTCTTGTCGTCAGGAGCTAACTTCCGTCGGGATTAGCCGCTAGCACCAGAACCAGAAACACGACAGAAAGCTCCAGGGGGTCTGTCGGGTTCCGTCGGGTTCCGTCGGGTCAGCAGTACTTTTAAAGATCCCCTCCACGAAAGGAAACGAGGATGGGATGTCAGTTGAAATGATGGAAACAGTGAAAACAGAGAAGTCCTGTTTCCAAAAGGTGAAAGTGAGAAACACCGTGAAAGAGTTGGTCTACTAGTGCTCTCCGACCCCCACGTCAATGAGACCGTCATCAGACATTGGTTTGTGTCCCAGCTGAATCGGTCCTGGTCAGTGACCCAGTGTGACTCTAAGCCGATTTCACTTCCAATCAGCTTGTCAGTTGCATCAAGTCTCTTCTGTTTGCATGAATTAGGTTTTTGTAACACACTGTTAGCCTGTGAGCTTCTTGGATTATTGAACTGAAAATGTCTTTCCCCTGACACACACACACACACACACACACACACACACACACACACACACACACACTCACAAAGCTGCTCTGTTCCTGAGGGTGTAAAGGGTTCAGTGGAGACGTTCACTAAAGTTTACGTCTGTCGCTCCGATGGTACTGTCCCACTGTCCCACACAATAATTCACTGGCTGGTCCGTCTCTGAATAACGATGTGTGTGTTTTGTCTTGTCACACTCAGTGCAGCGTTTCCATTTTCAGAATCTGAATTCTTTCATTGTACACAAACACAATGTGTGTCTTTCTCCCACACACACACAATAAAAGTAGGAAGGTTAATAGATATGATCAAATACACACGTAAGTAAGAAGTAGTAGTAACAAACCTGTGTGTGTGTGTGTGTTGTAGTAGTGAGCAGCGGTGTCTGTGGCTCGTACAGCTGTGGACGCTCCTGTGAGATGATCCGTGGATCAGCACCCAGCTCCAAACACGGCGCAGAGGACAACGAACACTCCAGCCCGGCTAAGCCGTCACCTTTCAAACCTCAAGGTGGGCTGAAGTCCGACCACGGGTGGTGACGGTTTCACGTCCTTATCGTCGCTCAGAGCTCCTTGATGGACTCTCCCTGCTGCTTCAGCCTGGTTCCTGTTCCTCAGGCTCAGTGTCACGTGATGTCTCATGGACCCGTCAGGCGCCGACCTCGGTCTTCATCGGCTAACCATCCGTGTCTCCTTGCAGTGCCTCCGAAACCGGCTCACCTCCAGAGTCCTCTGAGGGCCGCAGCAGACAAACCCCTCAGCCCCCCCTGTGATAAAAACATACTTCATGGACTGAACGGCGCAGAGGAGGAGCCGAGTCCCCGCCGAGGCGGTGGACTGTCTGTTTTCTACGTCAGCCCGTCCCACACACGCCAGGCCTCTCCCAACCTGACCGTCGCAGCCCGGGGGGGCACGTTTCTGTCTGGAGCCCAAACGAGCCCTGGCCGACGTCGTCAGGGGATCCCAAAGCTCACCAGCAGTCCGACGTTAGGATCTCCTAGTCCGGGAAAAAGAGGCTTTCACAGCGTCAGCCCGCTGAGGGAAGGGGGACACAGTCCTGCTAAGTTGTCCCCCAGAAGCCGGAGTCCTCTGGCCGGAAAGCTGCGGACCCCCAGTCCTGTCCAGGGACGCATGGGGAGCTACAACGCCGTGAAGAACTCCAAGTCGTGGCTCGGACTGCACAGGATCCCCAGCAGCAAGATGGAGGCTCAGGAGAAGAGGGCGGGGAAGTCTGTGAGCGTACCCGACCTGGTCGTGTACCTGGACGAGAGCAGGTCGGTCGCTTGGCTACGAAATGGAAACAGAAAACTAGAACCTAGGTGGAGACCAGCTGTGTCCGTCAGCAGCATTTGTCTGTGTTTCTTCACACGTGAAATCTGACACGTCACCTGAAAAAGGAACTTGTCTTCAGACATGTTTTTTTCACTTGTTAAAGCACATTTTTCACAAGATTTAAGATGAAAAAAACAGATTTTTCTACTTTGTGAGACTTTGCTCCAAAGTGACGATTGTCTAAAAACAAGAGACTTTTTCAGCTGATGTGTGCCGACATTGTCAACTAGAAGTTGACAAATATTCTCAGTACCGTTTGGATTTGACTTTTACTGACTAACTTTTGATTTCACAGAATTCCTGAACGTTCTCCTCTGACACCGCTGCAGTCCTCCAACGGCGGTGCACCGCCGGTTCCCCTCGGAGCCCCCGCCAACCACAGACCCAGTGTCAGCGCCGGTGACACACGTCCACAGACGCCCAGCGCCGCAGAGTGTCCTCTGCAGACCGACGTGCTGGGGACGGCGCCGTGCAGAGGACACGCCAAGAAGTCTGACTGTTCCTGCCAGTGGACTGCGACGGCGCCCCCCGCGGGCGAGAGCGTCCACAGGAGGGCGACTGGAGCACAGAGTGGACAGGAGACGGGCGGGGAGGAGAGCACCGATCAGAAACTGTTGAAGATCGCCAGCGAGCTCCTGCAGACGGAGCAGGCCTACGTGGCTCGTCTGCACCTGCTCGACCAGGTGGGCAGCGGCCGCAGTGGAAACGTGTGCGTAGTCTCCTGAGTGACGACGGGTTTGTGTCCCTCTGCAGGTGTTCTGCTCGCGCCTGAAGGACGAGGCCGCCCGGGGCTCGTTTCCTCCCGAGGTGATAAGAAGCATCTTCTCCAACATCTCCTCCATCTACTCCTTCCACAGCCAGTTCCTGCTGCCCGACCTGCAGAAGTGCATCAGCTGCTGGTGGGTGTTCACACAGGAACGTGTGCAGCGTCCGTCTGCTGTCTCCTTCTGTTTCCAATCACAAACGTCCTTTAGGAAGGTTCTGTTTTCTCTACAACCGACCTCAGACGTCATCCAGGGTAAACCACTGATGCTTCTGCGTCGGTCTCCGTGCTACCTCAGGTGTGAGCGTCCAGGTTTGGGTCATGTTCTGCTGCAGCACGCGCCCTTCCTGAGGATGTACGCCGACTACGTCAGGAACTTTGACCAGGCGGTGGAGCTGGTGCGCACCTGGACGGAGCGCTCGTCTGCCTTCAGAGCCATCATCCAGGACATCCAGGTGAGAGGCTGCCAGGGAGGAGTGTGAGGATCAGAGCTTCACTCTGACGTGTCCCGTCCCGTCCTCTAGAGTCAGGAGGTGTGTGGCAGTCTGACTCTGCAGCATCACATGTTAGAGCCCGTCCAGAGGGTTCCACGCTACGAGCTGTTGCTCAGGGACTACCTGAGGAACCTGCCCGAGGACGATCCCGACTACCAGCTCGCTCAGAGTGAGTCCCCCAGCCTGGTCACATGGTTCGGACGGCGCGTTGTCTACGGCGTAACCTCAGGTGTACTAACAGCTGGAATGGGTCGGTTAGTGTCATGTGACTGTCCCAGCGTTTGGAGCGTCACTCTGTTTTCAGAGGAAACCCAACCGTCCTACAGGTGACTGGTGAGCGGAACGTGACGGCCATCTTGTTGTAGTTAGTGCGGTAACAAGAGCCGTTCACATTCAGTCGCTGTCTCTTGACGGAAACACAGACCGCTAATTTAGCTAATTTAGTTAGTAGGTCGATCACGTCACTTTTTAACTTCTTACTCTGTTTATATTTGTTGGTAGTTCATTGGCACCGCGTGTTGAGAGGACTGTCATTTCATCACACATATACGGTGTATTTGACTTTGACCACAGCGGCGGGATTCAACGCAGAAGTCGAGGCGTCCGTGGTCCAGTCCTCGTCCTCCGTCTGTGGAACGTGTCTAACTCACACCTGTTGCGTTCCCTTTCCTTCAGAATCACTGCAGACTATTTCCATGGCCGCCACCCACTCAAACAGCGCCATCCACCAAGCTGTACGTCAGCAGTGAGCTTCCACCTCATGATTCCTCATGCTGTTGTACATCGCGGCCGTAACGAGGATAAAAACCATCCGTCTGCGTTGTCCCATGCGACGTGGAGACATGACGCAGCCCGTCTGTCTGTCTGTCCGTCCCTGTAGGAGAAGCTCAAGCGTCTGCTGGAGATCTACGAGATGGTTGGCGAGGAGGAGGTGGTCAATCCCACCAACGAGTTTCTCAGGGAAGGTCGTCTGCTGAAGCTGGCGGCCAGGAACACGTCAGCGATGGAGAGGCACCTGTTTCTGGTGAGATGTCCTCTGCAGTTCACGTACGTCTGAGGTTCTACTGGATGAGAGCTTCCGTTTTTTAGATCCGAGTTAATGTTGTTAATCATCGTTCATCCTTTTCAATTCTGCTGATTCAGCGGTTGTATCCGTGTCTGATGTGCTCGTTTCCTCCCCAGTTCAACAACTTCCTGCTGTGCTGCACTCCAAAGTTCAGCCTGGTCGGCCAGCGGTTCACGGTCCGCTGCAGGATCGGCGTGGACGGCATGGAGGTGCAGCCGACCGCCAACGAGGACCACCCCTGCACCTTCCAGGTGTCGGGAAAGGAGAAGACGCTCGAGCTGGAGGCAAGGTGTGTGTGTGTGCGTGCGCAGTGATCTTCACCTGGCGTCACCATGTGGATGTTTCCTGCCACCGTCTGTTGAGGGGTCGTCCCCCGACCTGACCTTTGACACCTGTGTCTGTTTATAAGCTCCGAAGAGGACCGAGACCAGTGGATAAAGGTACCAGGGTGTTTCTGCTTGTATCGGCTCATGGCGCCGTCGTACGTGACTCAGCAAACATTGACTGAGGTGGCGTTCATCTGCAGGTGATCCAGGGAGCCGTCGACGAGTTCCAGAAGAAACACCAGACCTTTAAGCTGGCGTCGAAGGAGCCGAGTGTGGAAGGACCGGTCGGTGTGACGCAGCTGTCGAACCCGTCGCTGCCGACACGCTAGCAGACTTTGGAGTACCGTAATTACACGACTACTTCACAAAATGTCTGTTTTTGAAAGCTGAAAAGTTGCTACATGGCTGTCGTCAGCTTCCAGGAACCGATGGACGTTCTCTCCTTCTCAGCTTTCAGGGAGCGCTCGTTTTCTGATGGCACAGATAGTGGTGTAATTACGGTACTGCAGAGAACGCTGGTGCGAATGTAGCGCCATGGATACGGTCAGTGTTAGAGGGATGAGACGGTCGTGTGCGTTCCACAGACGGAGGAACTCGGCCGCCGCGCCCCCCGTTGGATCAGGGACAACGAGGTGACCGCCTGCATGAAATGTCGGGAGCCGTTCAACGCGCTGACCAGACGACGCCATCACTGCCGGGCCTGTGGCTGCGTGAGCGACCTGACGCACCGTGGACCTCCTCTGGAGGAGACACACGCTGACCTCACCTCTCCACAGGTGGTGTGCTGGAAGTGTTCGGACAACAAAGTGCCTTTGGAGTACGACGGAAACAAGATGAACAAAGTGTGTAAAGACTGTTACTCCATCCTGACCGCACAGAGAGGAGAGAGGGCCGAGGGCCGCAAGAGACCACTGCTGGAGGTGACTGCACAACAAAACACACACCAGTTCAGGTCCGTCGGCGGTTTCCTATGGTCTCCATGGAGACCAGTTCAGGTCCGTCGGCGGTTTCCTATGGTCTCCATGGAGACCAGTTCAGGTCCGTCGGCGGTTTCCTATGGTCTCCATGGAGACCAGTTCAGGTCCGTCGGCGGTTTCCTATGGTCTCCATGGAGACTGAATACGATCATTATTGAATCAGTGTGAAGACGACAGTTTCTCCTGCCTGTGTCCAAACTATACGATGACGTCGTAGCTCCACCTCTCCTGACTAGCCAACAACAACAACAATGACGTCTCCCCGTTGTGTCTGTCTGTCTCCTTCATCTTCTACTTCCTGTGTTTGTGTCCATGTCTCATGCTCCATGTCTTCTTCTCTGTGATGGGTGGATTTCCGTGTCAATGTTACAGCTCCACCTACAGGTCTGGAGGATCTACTATAGTGGATTCACTGGGTTTGTGTGGACGTGCTCGTTTTTGGAGAGGGTTCCGTGTGGATGGAGAACGTTTTAAGAGTGATGTGACCTCACTTATGAAAAGTGCCAGTGTGGCTCATTATGTGTTTTGGGGTGCTGTTCCTGGAAAGGGGACATTCTGGAGGATTAGCAGACATGAATGCGTAGGACCACATACTCCAACTAAAACTGTTGGCGTCCTTCAATGTTTCTCTTTTTATTTTATTCTTTTATGACCTCCTGTGTTTGAAGTCAGTCAGGATGGACAGGACACTGCCACATCAAATGAGAAAAGTCTGTTAGCACTCAGAAGATGGAAACTCCTCATGAATTACTGTCTTTGTTCAATCATTTCAAAGACATGTTGGAATGCAAATGACAATTAGCAGTATGCTAAAGCTACATTGGCTGACCAGGGGTCCTTGGAAAATGCTTTCTCCTCTGTAAGGTTCCCTGGTCCAGAGAAGGTTGAGAACCCCTGATACAAGGATGATAATGTCTGATAGTTCTGTGTGTGTGTGTGTGTTCGTGTCTCGCTCAGGATCCCAGTGATGCCATCAGTGGCTTCCTGCAGTATGGAGACCACCCTA